>JAJPUD010001583.1:234019-247684 GCA_023553655.1 Myrmecobius fasciatus
ATAATTTCTTGGGAGTTTGATTGGTATGGCACTAAATAAGTAGATTAGTTTGGGTAGTATTGTCATTTTTATTATATTTGCTCTGCCTACCCATGAGCACTTAATGTTTTTCCAATTAATTAGGTCTGATCTTATTTGTGTGGAAAGTGTTTTGTAGTTTAGTTCATATAATTTCTGACTTTTCCTTGGCAGATAGATTCCCAAATATTTTATCCTATCATCTGTTATTTGGAATGGAATTTCTGTTTGTATCTCTTGCTGCTGAATTTTGTTGGTAATATATAAGAATGCTGATGATTTATGTGGATTAATTTTGAATCCTGCAACTTTGCTAAAGTGAATTGTTTCTAGTAGTTTTTCAGTTGAGTCTCTAGGGTTCACTAAGTACACCATCATGTCATCTGCAAAGAGTGATAATTTGGTTTCTTCATTACCTACTCTGATTCCTTTTATCTCCTTTTCTTCTCTTATTGCTAAAGCTAACATTTATAATACAATATTAAATAGTAATGGTGACAGTGGGCAGCCTTGTTTCACTCCTGATCTTATTGGGAATGGTTTTAGTTTGTCTCCATTACATATGATGCTTGCTGATGGTTTTAAATAGATGCTACTGATCATTTTAAGGAAAATCCCATTTATTCCTATACTCTCTAGTGTTTTCAATAGGAAAGGGTGTTGGATTTTGTCAAAGGCTTTTTCTGCCTCTATTGAGATAATCATATGGTTTTTGTTAGTTTGGTTATTAATGTAATTAATTATGCTGATAGTTTTCCTAATATTGAACCAGCCCTGCATCCCTGGTATAAATCTTACTTGGTCATAGTGTGCTATCCTGGGGATGACTCTCTGTAATCTTCTAAATGCCTCTAACATCCTGCATTTTTTCAAAGAGAATGTGAAAAAATGAGAGAGAAAAGAAAACTTCACATCCCATGCCTATAGCCTTGTTCTTCTGAACGAATAACTCAGTATTTGCTTCCAGCATCCAATGTATAAGTTCATGAATGACTAGGTGTTGTTTTGCAGAAAGAATCTAAGAAGCTTCTGTAGATGAGGCTGTCTTCCTTTTCCATCCTCACTCTTGTAAGCTACATGTTCCTTTCAGAGACTAGCTTTCCACAATGTTTGTCAAATTTGTTCAACCTAGCCCCGCAAAAGGTGATCAAAGAGGACCCTGTGAGAACAATAATAAGGGGCAAACTTTGAATTGTACAATTTTTAGCTGACTGCTGTTGTTCTTTTTTCTCAATCCTCTGGCTCCTTGCCTATTAACTTCTCTATTAAGCTAAATAGTGACAGCCAAATGGCACAGTGGACAGAATGTTGGGCCTGGAGTCAGGAAGACTCAGGAAAACTTGAAATTCGAATTCAGCCTCACATGCTTTCTAGCTGGGTGATGATCCTGCTTAAGTCACTTAACCCTATTTGCCTCAGTTTCCTCATTTGTAAAATGAGCTGGTTAAGGAAATAGTAAACCATTCCAGTATCTTTAAAAAATACCAAAAGGAGTCACAAAAAGCTTAAAAATGATTAAACAAGAATATTTCTGGTCACCTCTGTCTTCCATACCCAACAACTTTTTTTTTCCTTTTTAATGCTTTTCCAAGGGCTAATCAAATTCGTGGGGCCTTGAATTCACAGAGGGATAGATTGAAATTGTGTCAAGATGTCTACTGGAAAACTACAGCTAGGCTTCTTCTGTATATAATCTTCACTATTTTTAGAACTTCCCCTTTCCTTCCTTGTAAACTCCAGGTGATTGAATTCCCAGTAACCAAATTCTCTCTCCAAAGTAGAATTTGTAGGCCCCCAAAAGTGCAACCAAATTACCTCCAAAAGGAGACATCTAGAATCAGAACAGTCATGGGAGACTCAAGGTTCTTAACTGAGCACTTGCCATTGATTGTGTGAAGAGAATATCAGTAAAAATGAGTCAGTGAGGTGACCTTAAGTTATTTTTTTTTACTTCAAGAATTACTTCATGATGACTCACTTTATTCCTCTTCTTTATATTTTTGTGGGGTTTTTTTGCATTGTTAATCCATTTAAAAATAATTAAGGTGGTAAGACAGGGAAATGAACCTAGGAAGATTTTTGCTTTGCTTTCTCTACCTTCCTGTTCCCATACTTTGCTCCTTCTAATTGTTGAATTCCTTTATAAAGAATTTATTTTTGGGGCAGCTAGGTGGCTCAGTGGATAGAGCACCAGCCCTGAAGTCAGGAGGACCTGAGTTCAAATCTGGTCTCAGACACTTAACATTCCCTAGCTGTGTGACCCTGGGCAAGTCACTTAACCCCAATTGCCTCAGCAAAAAAAGCAAAAAAAAAAAAAAGAATTTATTTTTTTAAAAAAAATTGATTATGAATTAGACAGAATAAGAAGGCAAGAATGGGTAGAAGTTGATATTGATGGAAATAGTACACACATTAATGAGTTCGTGAATTGTCAGATGGATGAAAAAGTGAAGAACTTATTTTGGGGGCAAATTAGCCTTTTTGCAGCATGTGTTAACATCATTTAGATAAGTCCTCATCTCTGTTGAATGTAATAACTTATAATAGCTACTTTTAGATTGTGATCTAAGCCAAGATCCTATTGAGTGAGTATTCTACCCAATAAAATCATTGGGAGCCATCCCTTTTCTTGGGCTTTGTGATGTTGTTCATCTTTTGTTTTTGAAGAGGAACAATGACATCTTAGCTGGTATCTTAACTTGCAAGTGAATTAAGTAAGACCTTACTCCTTCCAAAGTCATCAAAGTCTAGTGGCAAGACAAAAGTCAAGATGATTGCCAATGGCCCAAGATGGAGTGATGACCTTGTCTGGAGTGCCTTCCATGTCTGATCAAGCTCTAAAGGGTCTACAATGCCTGCTTCAGTGCTTTCATGGATGTTCAATATGTTCTCATTTGTCCATTTTGTTGGGGGAAGTCTTCACATTCTTGGAGTAGACATCTTCCTAACTCACCAGTGAAGTTGAGGCTTGTTGGTTACTCTCAACCTGATTTAGGTTTTCTGCTGAGATGATTTTACCAGAATGTGGCCATTGTGTATACTTTTTGGAGCCAAAGGTGAGAGTGGGGTGAGAGATAGTTACCAAAAATAGAGTATCCCTTAAAAAGGCTTGGCAAGTCCTCACAGTGGAGGTGCTAGTCTTTCCTGAACACCCCATATTGCTCTTGAACAATATCTCTTTATTATCCATTCACAGGAACTGTGTGACTATATAATATATGTGTGTGTATCACATTTGTTTGTTTAATTTATTTTATCATTTCTACTACTTTTTTCATCAGTGCTGACTCTCTCTTGCTCTCTTTCTTGCTCTCTCTCTTTCTTCCTCTCTCTCACTCTTTCTCCCTCCTTCCCTCTCTCTCTCTCTCTTTCTCTCTCTCTCTCTCTCTCTCTCTCTCTCTCTCTCTCTCTCTCTCTCTCTCTCTCTCTCTCTCTCTCTCACACACACACACAATTAGTTAATAGACCCAATATAAATATCTCTGAAACTTCGTTGCATGCTCTTCAGCATTCACCTGTTTTCTATGAATATTAATAAATAGCTAGAATAAAATCTCAGAGAAGACAAACAGTGTTACTAAAACCTAGTATTGATTTTGTATGTCCAGAGTTCTAGAGAGAGGATTACTTTTTCTGAATGTTAAATAAAGGATATCTGTAGTGTTTCCATGAGAAGTACACAGAGGAATGTGATTTTATTCTGAATTTATTTGGAAAATAAGGGACAGAATGACTTTTCTCTATAGTCATGATATCTTGAAAGCATCCATACTTAGGGATATTTTTATCATGTTTCTCATCTTACAGAAGAGCATATGAGAACACTGAATGAATCCAAGGAATCCATTTTTAAACCTGCAGATCAAATCTTGATATGAAGTATGAGGTGTGGAATCTCTGTCAAAAATCCCTTTTAACAGAAAAGAACTTGGAAGCACATTATAAATAATTTAAAATGTACATTTTATTTTTACCTAACTACATGAATAGGACAAATGGGAAAATTGTTTTTAAGTATCTCTAAATGTTACCTCATTAGATTTCACTCATTCTGATTATGTATTTTTAATGACCACAGAATAAGTGTTTGTCAAAGCTTTCATTATGGTTTTAGAAAAGGAATTTCCAAATATAAACTCCCCTCATCTAAAGCTATGGTGTATATTTGCATCCATGTCAAACTGTGAGGAAATAATTGATACACAGAAATCTATAATATTATTTTTCCTGACCAATTAACATTTTACTTCTAAATACTTTTTGTATGGTTCCAGACCAATGGGAAGACTTCTCAAGCATTTAAATATTATGATATCATCTTTTAAATTACAGTTTACCAAATGGGAAATGAAAATTATATTTATTTTTTACAAGAATTTTATACCATGTGCTCTTTTATGCCATTTTAGGTGAGAGCATCTTTTCTCCTTTTATACACTTGAAAATATTTTCTCTGTTTTAAAAGTTACTATTCACCTCAAATGTGTAGTTGAATATTGTTGTACAGTAGCACTTTAATATACTTAGAGAGGAAGAAGTTTGAATAATCAGAAGACAAATGTTTCTCTAAAGACTGAAAGGCCAGGGGAAAAATGGGAATTTTTTAAAAAAATTATACTATCTAAATCAATATTATATTTGATGCTTGTCAGATCAGAAGCCAACCTGCAGTATAATAATTACCTGCATAGTGCCATGCTTCAAATAAAAGGGAGGCAGCCACTAAAGACCATCAGCCTGGATCTGATTCTTGCATTTTGTATTTTTTCCCCTTGCATAGCAGAACCTTGTAAATGGAACTTGTAGAATGTTAGAGTTGGAAAGACTTGAGAGTCTATCTAATCCAATCTCCCACCACTGCAGGAATCTTTTCTGAGAGATGCTTAATGGATACTCTTCTCACTGCTGCTAAAACACTTACAGTTACAAGAATCTCACTATACTAAAATTTTGAGTCAGCACATTACGTAATTAGAAAGTCTTTATGTTGAGCAGAAATTTTCTTCCTTATCACTTTGTTAATGTTATTTTACCTTTAATGATTTCTTTTTAACAAGACATTTCTTTGTCTCTTGTGAAATCTCACCCTTTACCTCCCAGAGTGAAATCTTCCTTTTAAGTAAGGGAAAAAATGTAATCATGACCCTCTCCCAATGATTTGATCTCTCAGTAAATGACATATTCCAAATCTACAGTTTCCTCCTCCTGTCTATCAAGAATAAGAAAATATATCTCCTTATTAGTTCTCTAGTACTTAAGATTGTTCATTACAATTCAGCAATGTTCAATTGATTTTTAGGATTATTATTGCTTATCAGTTTTGTACTTTGTCTATCTAGTTCTGCTTTCTTCACTTGATGTTATTTCATATGATTCTTACCATGTTTATCTGAATTCTTCATATCCACCATGTATCTTCTGATATAATAAAACATCTACTCCCTCAGCTTCTGAGTACTACTCATCTTAAAATAATGCATTTATCATATCATCCCTCTCCTCCCAGTGATGGCTTCCTCCCAGACTCTTTTCTTTTCTTTTTTTCTTTTTTTGTTTTTGCTTTTTGATGAGGCAATTGGGGTTAAGTGACTTGCCCAGGGTCACACAGCTAGGCAATGCTAAGTGTCTGAGACCAGATTTGAACTCAGGTCCTCCTGACTTCAGGGTTACTGCTCTATCCACTGCACCACCTAGCTGCCCCCCAGACTCTTTTAAAGAAGGTGGATCACCAGTCTTCATTCTCCCTTTTACCCCAGCTGTGCTTCTTAATTTCTAGATTTTAATATCAGGTCCCCATATTCATACCTTTAATCCTTCACACATAAACACATTTTTCAGACAGACATGCTTTTCAGTTCCCTTTTTGTGGTCTCGTCCTCTATTAGAATGCAAGATCTTTGAGGACAAGGTCAGGTTTTTTGCTATTTTTTTAATTCTATCATCAGTGTTTTTAAATTAATTAATTTATTTTAACATTTAAAAAATGAGTCCCAGATTCTCTTCCTCCAACCCCTCTCTCTTGCACTTGAGAAGATACCAGTTATATATGTGAAGTTGTACAAAACATATTTCCATGTGAGTCTTATCACTAAAAAGCAAGAAAAATGAAGAAAGCAAACAAATACCTTAATTTGTACTCAGAGTGCTATTTCTTTCTCTGGAGATAAATGACATTCCTTACCATGACCCCTTCAAAACTGTTTTGTATTTTTAGTGGATTATTGTATTGTTCAGAATCTTTCATGGTTGATCATCATTATATTTCTGTTATTGTGTTACAATGATCTCCAGTTCTGCTCAATCCTCTTTGCTTCAGTTCATGTAAGTCTTCCCATGGTTTTTGTAAGTTTTCCCAGGGTCTTCCCGTCATTTCTTATAACGCAATAGTATTCCATCACAATTATGTACCACAACTTGTTCAGCCATTCCCCAAATGGTGAACATTCCATCAATTTTCAATTCTTTGCCATCCCAAAAGAGTTGCTATAATTTTTTTTTTGTAAATGTGGGACTTTTTCATTTTTCATTGATGTCTTTGGGATATCAATGCAGTAGTGAGTTATATTACTGATTCAAAGACATGTACAGTTCAGTCTTTCTTTTTTGTTGCCTTTATCTCTCCAGTACTTAGCATGGGTCTGGCATATGGCAATGTTAAATATAAATGCTTGTTGCCTACTTACTTACCTATTTGATCTTAATTCTGTGCCCTGGAATGAGATAGTCTAATCTCTTTTACACATTATATTCATCTGTATATATTATATTTATATTACCTATATTGAGGTATTATGTGTAAAGAAATTGACAAACCTTAAAGCCCCATATAAAATGTTACCTTTATCATCATATAACTTCGTATATTTGAAGCTATTGCAACCTTAAGGATATCTTTCTCTTCCCTTTAGACTCCTCTTTTCCAGCACCTATAATTTCTCACATGGTTTTCAGGCTCTTCACTATCTCCAAGATCAATCCATCAGTAAATGGTAAGCACATATTATGTGCCAGACATGAATTTAAGTTTCAGTGAGGTGCCCATGTCAGTAGAGTATTTCATATTGATTTGTTCTGAATATACAGAAAAAGTAGATATAGCTCTGATGTCATACTTTTGTTAAGTATTTTGTTGCTATTGGCCAGTTGTGTCCAACTCTTCATTATTCCATTTGCATTACTTGTCCAGTTACAGTTATTAAGTTTCTGAGGCCAGATTTGAACTCAGGAATCCATCTCCAGGCCCAGCCCTCTGTCTATTATACCACTTCATTACTTTTGGTGTTTTGGGACTGACTAAATATCTTTATCATCCTTTTTCCCAACCAAGACTTTCTGCTTTACCAGGGTGAGGCATAAAGTTTCCCTCAATGAAGAGTGGTGAGAGGGGAAAAAAGGAGAAGGGAAAATGTGCTATTTAAGGTAAATAAATGTTTAGGTGAAAATTTAAATGAAGTTTAGAGAAAAAGTTAGGTGAGGATTCAGAAAAGATGGAAGTATAGTCAAATGATTAAAAGAGACAGGAAATCATTTTGTCTCCTTTCTTATCTTTGTTCTGAGTCAACCATTGCTCCTTCATTCTTCTTTGATACTGATTGAATTATGCTCACATCAGTTAGTACCATTGTCTTAATATGAGGAAGTGACCCTGTTTTTTTTTTCTTTAGTCAATGAACAGCAATATTTTTATATATAGACTTGTGAGACCATGGTCTCATCATCTTGTGCTCTTGCAATAGCCATAACTGTTTTTGAAGGTACTAAAGGTACTAAAAACAAGGTACTTAAAAGTCACTTGGTTTATTGCCTCCCCCATCTTATAACTCTCTGGACCTGACATGAATTTGTACTATCCTCATACTTTCTGGAGAAATATGTCTGCTTATTCCGAAGTGAAATACCTAAAAATGGATCTACTCACAAGTTTACTTCCTAGGTAAATCAGTTGCCTCTAAAGACCCAGTATGCAAGATGATGTGGTAGAATCATCTGCTCTTTTCAAGTCTCATAATTTTAACTTATGAGTTTGGTAATTATATGAGTTCCTTCATTCATCATAAGTCTCTTCCTTTTGTTAAGATTTCTGTAAAATCTGTTTCCTTTTTTTTTTGGCAATTGCCCTATTCTAGCTCCTTTCACTGCAATCTCCAATGATTTCTAACAATGATGCTGGTCTCTAGTCTTTCTTTTCAATTCCATCCTGCTTAGTGCTGCCAGGAGGGTTCCAAAGATGAAAATGGAAAGAAAAATCCATAAAGCATGATGTAAGGCAACAGGAAGAAAATTCCTTTGTGGATAATGCCACAATAATCTTCTTTACACTAAACTAAGTTCTCTCTAACCAGCATTCCTATACTCATCACCCCATTGGGTGATTTTGTGTATTGTTTAGATGATGGCAGAACTCAGAAAGTATTTCATTTCAATTTGATCACAGATCTTTACAACTTAAAGCTTTCTGTAATATACATTCTGTCCCAGTTCATCAGTATTTCCCACTACTCATGGAAACAAGTTACTAATTACCATTCATTTGTTAATCACCTATTATATTTCAGACACACTTCTAGGTGAAGAGAAAGACAAAGGCAGTGTCTATCCTCAAGGTGTTTACATTCTATCTCTATTGAGAAAGATCCCCATTACCCCCCTTCTCTCCTCTTCTCTTTTTCTTTCTCAATCTCACAAACACACACACACACACTCACAATAAATATAAATTTTTTTCTTTAGGCTGGTGAGAAAGCACCAATAGCTAAGAGGACTGTGAAAGACTTTAGGTACTTGCTACTTGCCTAAAACAAAGCCTTCCTCCCTCTCACCACAGCCAAGTCATTTCCCACATTTTGACCTTCATCATGAATATACTATCCTTACTTTATTTCTGTCCCTTTATTTCTACAAAGGTGATATAGTTGGTGTATCATATCATTTCTTCCATTTCTCTTCCCCATCTATTTATATCCTGTACATTGTCAAGCCATAGTTCAATAATAATATCTAATAGTGTAACACCAGGGACACTGAGGCAAGCAAGAGATTTGTTTTTAATCTTTAATGTGTAGTTTAAGCTAGCTGACTACATGGGACTCTTGTCCAAAGCATTCGGTGCAAATAAATCAAAGCAGGTTTTAGCTAACTAGGGTTTGATAGGGGAAACAAAAGTAGATAAGGGGGAAGCAAAGTTACTGGGAGAATGGACAAGCCATAATTCCAGGAAAGGATCATAACTTAATCCTGTCAGGATAGGGGTCAGGATAAGAAGGTCACAGACATGAGACAGCAAGGCGGGAGGCAATTCTCAAAAAGAAGGGGAATTATCCTAGCAAAGATTGAGACAAAGCATCTGGAATTTGATACAATGGTATGTAAAGATGGTCAGAACTTCAAGTTTTTCCTGGACTCAAAAAACTCAACCTCCAGTCCTAATGGCAAGGAAGGAGGAGGTGGCTATGATTTTTTATTCAGGGTTCAACAATAGTAATTAACATTTAAATGGTGTTTTGAGATTTTCAAAGCATTTTACACATATATGTACATATATGTATGTGCAGGTACTTTGCATATATATATACACATACATACACATATGGATATATACACACACACATATATATATAATCTCATTTGATTCTTATATTCTTATGAAGTAGATGCTATTATTACTCCCGCACCCCTTTTATAAAAGAAAAAAACAAGCTTAAAAAAGTTGAGTAATATGCATACACACACATAAATCCGGGGGGTGGGGAGGTGGAGCCAAGATGGCAGAGTGAAAACGTGACTCTCTGTGTCCTCCTCCAATCTTCTCTCAAATCAAAAATAAAATAAGCCTCTGAACTGATCTTCAAGTCAACGAATCCAGAAATATTTGGACACTGCTTTCTGAAGAACTTCATATCAGGTTTGTCTAACTCGGACAGAGGGATAAACAGTGGACTCAGTGCAGGCCAGAAGTGAGGCTGGGACTCAGCTCATCCTGGCAGAAACTCCAAATTCCAAACTCCAAACACCTGGAGTATATCTGAGGCACTCGGGACACTGTGCCCTGATTGGGGACAGGTGTTCTGCCAGACTTGCCTTGTTTAAGGAGTAATTCAGACTTAGTCCTAGCCCCCACCGGCCCAGCACCTTAAGTTAATTCACCGAATTGCCCCAGGGCAAAGAACTTCAGCTGCCAGTTTTCCGAGCCTTAAAGAGACATCCATACTGTCTAAAAGAATGAAGAAGCAAAAGAGAGCTCTCACCATAGACAGCTTTTATCGAGAGAAAGAAGGGCTGACACCAGATCCTGAGATTCCTTTAGACAAAACTCCAGAGGAAGTTATTAAGGACCATCACTGGTCCCTTTTTCAAAAGGCCTTTCTGGAAGATTGCATAAAGAACCTCAAAAGAGAGCTTTAGGAGGATAAATAGGAAAATAAATTTAAATCAGTGCAAGAAGGATACAATACCTTGCAAGAGGGATATGATGCCCTGCAAAAAAGATATGAAAAAGACACCAATGTATTGAAAAATAAAATTAGTGAAGTGGAAAAAGAGTGCAATGAACAAAAAAATTCAATTGGCCAGTTACAAAAGGAGCTTAAAAAGGTAACTGAAGAAAACAACACTTTAAAAATAAGAATTGAACAAATGCAAGTGAATGACTCAATAAGACTTCAAGAATCAAACAAAAACAAAAAGATGAAAAATTCGAAGAAAATATGAAATATCTCCTAGGAAAAACAACAGACTAGGAAAATAGATCTAAGAGAGACAATCTAAGGATTATTGGGCTTCCTGAAAGCCATGATGAAAAAAAGAATCTAAACACTATCTTCCAGGAAATCCTGAAAGAAAACTGCCCTGAGATTGTAGAATCAGAAGGCAAAATCACCATTGAAAGAATTCACCGATCACCTCCTGAAAGAGACCCCAAAATTAAAACTCCAAGGAATATCGTGGCTAAATTTCAGGACTATCACACCAAGGAAAAGATTCTGCTAGCAGCTAGAAAGAAACAATTCAAATACCGAGGATCAATAATTAGAATCACACAAGATTTGTTAGCCTCCACATTGAAGGATCTAAGGGCCTGGAACCAGAAATTCCAAAAGGCAAAGGAACTTTGATTACAGCCAAGAATAACCTATCCAGCTAGAATGAGCATTATCCTTCAGGGAAGAAGATGGTTATTTAATGATATAGGTGAATTTCAACTATTTCTAATGAAAAGACCAGATCTGAACAAAAAATTCGACCTCCAAACACAGAACTCAAGAGAAGCATAAAAAAGTAAAAAGGAAAGGACTCTTGAGAACTTTATTTCTACTATGGGGATACTTAAAGTTTGGGGGTATAGTTATCTAGATATTACTTTGATAATATGAAAAAGAAAACTAGAGGGGGGAAGGTTGTCATACTGGGGAAAAGAGGGAAAAAGTGGTAAAATAAGATCTAAAAAAAGGAGGTAAAAACAAGGTAAAATCTCTTGAAGAGGCAAAGAAAACCTAATACAATTGAGAGAAAGAGGGGAGGGAGATAAGCATTGTGTAATTCTTACTCTCATCAGATTGGGCTCTAAAAGTGTATATCAGACACTTGATTTCACATAAAAACTTGTCAGTTGCTAGAGGGAAGTGGGAGGGAAAGGAGGAAAAGAAAGAGGTAAACTAATAGAAGGAAAAATAGAAGAATTAGGGGAAAGGAGTAAAAAAAGGGGAAGGGGATCTAAAGGGTGGTGGATTGTTTGGGGGAGAGGGTCATCAAAAGCAAAGTACTGTGGAGGGGTGAAGGGAGAAAGGGGAAAGGAAAGGGAAAAACATAACTTGGATAAATAAGATGGCAGGAAATAAAGAATTAGTTATTCTAACTGTGAATGCGAATGCGATGAACTCTCCCATAAAGCAGAAGCAGATAGCAGACTGGATTAAAAACCAGAATCTCACAATATGTTGTCTAAAAGAAACACATCTAAAACATAGTGACACATATAGGATGAAGGTAAAAGGCTGGAGCAGAACCTATTATGCTTCAGGTGAACAAAAAAAAGCAGGGGTAGCAATCCTTATCTCAGATCAAGTAAAAGCCAAGATAGATCTAATCAAAAGAGATAAGGAGGGAAACTATATTTTATTAAAGGGTACCATAGATAATATAGCAATATCAATACTAAATATATATGCACCAAGTGCAATAGCATCCAAATTCCTAGGGGAGAAATTAAGAGAGATGCAAGAAGAAATAGACAGCCAAACTATACTAGTGGGGGATCTCAACCTTGCACTCTCAGAATTAGATAAATCAAACCACAAAATAAACAAGAAAGAAACTAGGGAGATAAACTAATTGTTAGAAAAGTTAGGTATGATAGATCTTTGGAGAAAATTGAATGGAGACAGTAGGGAGTTTACTTTTTTCTCAGCAGTCCATGGAACTTATATAAAAATTGACCATGTGTTAGGGCATAAAAACCTCAAAATCAAATGCAGAAAGGCAGAAATAGCAAATGCATCTTTTTCAGATCATGATGCAATAAAAATCACATACAATATAAGGCCAGGAGAAAATAGACCAAAAGTTAATTGGAAATTAAATAATCTAATCCTGAAGAATGAATGGGTGAAAGAGCAAATCATAGACACAATCAATAATTTCATCCAGGAGAATGACAATAATGAGACAACATACCAACATTTGTGGGATACGGCCAAAGTGGTTATAAGGGGCAATTTTATATCTCTAGATGCTTACTTGTATAAAATAGAGAAAGAAAAGATCAACGAATTGGGCTTATTATTAAAAAAATTAGAAAAAGAACAAATTAAAAACCCTCAATTAAATACCAAATTGGAAATTCTAAAAATAAAAGGAGAAATTAATAAAATTGTAAATAAGAAAACTATTGAATTAATAAATAAAACTAAGAGTTGGTTCTACAAAAAAAAAAACAACCAAATAGATAAGCCTTTAGTTAATTTGGTAAGAAAAAAGAAAGAGGAAAATCAAATTGTTAGTTTCAAGAATGATAAGGGAGAACTTTCCTCCAATGAAGAGGAAATTAGAGCAATAATTAGGAGTCACTTTGCCCAACTTTATGCCAGTAAATTTGATAATCTAAATGAAAAGGAGGAATATCTACAAAAATATAGATTGCCCAGGTTAACAGAAGAGGATTTAAATTATTTAAATAGCTCCATATTAGAAAAAAGAAATAGAACAAGCTATTAACCAACTCCCTAAGAAAAAAATCTCCAGGGCCAGATGGATTTACATGTGAATTCTACCAAACATTCAAAGAACAATTAATTCCAATACTATACAAACTATTTGAGAAAATAGGGACAGAAGATATACTGCCAAATTCCTTCTATGAGACCTATATGGTGCTGATAGCTAAACCAGGTAGGGTGAAAACAGAGAAAGAAAACTATAGACCAATTTCCCTAATGAATATTGATGCAAAAATTTTAAATAAGATTTTAGCAATGAGATTACAGAAAGTCATCCCCAGGATAGTACACTATGACCAAGTAGGATTTATACCAGGGATGCAGGGCTGGTTCAATATCAGGAAAACTATCAGCATAATTAAGTATAATAATAACCAAACTAACAAAAGCCATATGATTATCTCAATAGATGCAGAAAAAGCATTTGATAAAATCC
>JAJPUD010001583.1:252684-272845 GCA_023553655.1 Myrmecobius fasciatus
ATATATAAGAATTCAAGCCACTCTTCAACAGATAAGTGGTCAAGGGATATGAACAGACAATTTTCAGATGATGAAATTAAAACCCTCTCTAGTCATATGAAAAGTTGCTCCAAATAACTATTGATCAGAGAAATGCAAATTAAGACAATTCTACATTGTCTTACTACATACCTGTCAGATTGTCTAAAATGACAGGAAAAGATAACAATGAATGTTGGAGGGGATGTGGGGAAACTGGGACACTAATACATTGTTGGTGGAACTGTAAACGGATCCAACCATTCTGGAGAGCAATTTGGAGCTATGCTCAAAAAGTTATCAAACTGTGCATACCCTTTGACCCAGCAGTGTTTGTATTGGGCCTATATCCCAAAGAGATCTTAAAGGAGGGAAGGGACCCACATGTGCAAGAATATTTGTGGCAGCCCTTTTTGTAGTGGCTAGAAAGTGGAAACTGAATGGATGCCCATCAATTGGAGAGTGGCTGAATAAATTATGATATATGAATGTTATGGAATATTATTACTGTGTAAGAAACGACCAGCAGGACAATTTCGAAGAGGCCTGGAGAGACTTGCATGAACTGATGCTGAGTGAAACGAACAGAACCAGGAGATCATTATATACAGCAACAACAATATTACATGATGATCAATTCTGATGGACATGTCTCTCTGCAACAAAGAATTGTCTCAAACCACTTCCAATTGTTCACTGAAGAAAACCATATACACCCAGAGAGAGAGATATGAAATATGGACCACAACATAACATTTTTATGCTCTCTATTGAGGTTTGCTTGCATTGTGTTTCCTTTCTCTGATTTTCTTTTTTTTTTCTTGTAGATAGGATTTTTCTTGCACAATTTGTCAAGTATTTCAACATTATTAACATGTAGTGGACTTCCTGCCATCTAGGGGAGGGGAGGGGACTGGGGGTAAAATTTGTAATGGAAAGCTTTGTAAAGATCAATGCTGGGGAACTACCCATACATATGTTATACAAATAAAAAGCTTTAATTAAAAAATATGTATACACACAGCTACCAAGTGTCTGAGTCAAGATGCAAACTAAGGTCTTCTGAGATCCATGCTCAGTTACTTGTTCAATATGCCTCCATATTCCGTCCCAAATTAAAATTTCCCCTGAAGCCTTCCTAGTATTTTAGCCTTAGTTTACTTTTCCTCTCACTAATTCACTTTTTACTCATCAGTTGTAGAATGTTTTAGTGTTATCTGAATGGAAGTGATTAAAAGCCATGTCTCCTTAAGAATCTATAATAAATTCTTCTCTCTATGGAATCATATCCAAAATCCTCCATTTATCAGATTGCCTTGACCCTCATGCCCCTTTCCTAGCCTCCTTTTACCTAATTGGATAATTATCCCTTTTTGTTTCCTACCCCCAAGCATGCTGTTAGATTTTCCTCTCCTTATGACATGATTTCTTTGAGTCAAACTCTTTCCATAATATAAAAATGCTCTCTTCTCTCTCCCATCCCATGATACAGATTTTAACTACTTGACCTTCCTCTTAAAGCTTTTCCCAGCTATTCCATTTCATATAGATTGATCCTTTCTTTGAATTTAGTTCTACAGTTACTTTCTCTGATTTATTCATAGTACTCTTGTTTCCTAAACTAATTAGCAAGCTCCTTGAAGACAGAGTCTTATGTTTATTTTCACACACACACTCATGGATATACACAGTATTTTTTTATTTGTTATCAAAAAGATGAAAAGGGAATACTTTGTGTTTGGCCATAGTGTCAGAGGATAAATTGTACATTTCATTCTTTTATTTTAAAAAATTTTGGATTGTAGAAATGCAGAACACATGTGCTGTGCCACCAGATGTGTCCATTTTGGGGGTCAGTTTTATTTGGCTGTTCTTGTTACAAGAGAGTTAAATTGTAGGAGAAGGGATATTTGTCTCTGACTATAGTGTTTTAAAAAACTATAAAAGAATTGCTAATAGGCATTAATTTTTAAAACTCATGCCAATTAAATGCTTAACTTACAGCCTATTGGCCCCCATAAGGACTCACAGTGAGTGTACAAGCAGTTTTATTCTTAGATTTCTTGTTCAGTATGTGATGTCTATGGGCCCCTAGATGGTAGAGTAGATAGAGTACCAGGTCTGAAGTCAGGAAGATCTGAGTTCAAATCCACCCTCAAGCACTAGCTATTTATTCTTGGGCACTTATCCCTGTTTGCCTCAGTTTTCTCATCTGTAAAGCAAACTGGAGAAGGAAATAACAAATTACTCCATTATCTTTGCCAAGAAAACTCCAAATTGGAGGTGAGTCATGAAGAGTTGAACGCAACTGAAATGATTGAATAACATATAATATCTACTCAGTCAGTTAGCTATGTTCCTTGTAAGTAAAGTCTGTTTTTCTGGACTCTGTACTGTGACTTGCTCAGAATCACACCCATGAAAACATTTATTAAGCTAAATTCGATAATCTTTAAATCAGAGATCAGAATCACATAAAACTTATTTCCTCTCTAAAGGCTGGAAATCTTAACTCCTCTTATTCTTCATGTCTCTCAAAAATCAGTTAATAAACCTTCACCTCTCCCCAGTTTATTTTCAAGGGACAGGTTGTTACATTCTACAGAGCTAAAGTAAAAATTTTAGTTGATATATTAAATATAAGTTTAAAAAGTTGATACATAATTTGTAGGAAAGAAAAAAGTTTCCAGTCTTGACTCTTCCTCAATAAGAGATGATCTCTTAGACCTGTAACTGGCTTCTCATTCATGCTGACCATCTCTCTCCTAGCTGTATACAATTTAAAATAAGAACTATGTAAGAAAAGCTAGTATTTTTGGAGCCATACTTCATAGAACCAAAGTTACTATAATTTAAAGGAAAAACATGCCTTAAAACAAATTTATAGCTAAGAATTTCCACAAATAAGTCACACTTTCTTGAGTTATTATTCCTACATTGACACACTGCTCTTGTGGCTATGCACAGCTATGATTTATGTTACTACAGATGTGGTCTTTAAATGTATGTACACCTTTGTATTCATCATCTGCTGAATTTGGTGCTTTTTTCCCTTTTATACTTTCCTCTTGTTTTTCCACGACTCAATAAAGCTGCCTAAATTCAAGACACTTTAAAACTCATGTACGCTTTTTATTCAGTTACTAAGAAAGGGTAAGTGATTGCTATTGTGTAACTTGATGGCTTTGTGTATGGAGCAAACATTATATTTTCCTAATTCTTCAGAGGTAACACCTCAGCCCACCACAAAACAGGATTTTTTTTTTTTTGTGATGAGTGTATCTTTTGTTCAGCCCCAGGTGACAGAAGTAGGGGCAATAGATGGATGTTGTGAAGGTCATTGTTTTTTGGGTGCGTTGTATATAGAGAGAATTCTTTTCTGGGTAGAGTGTGTGCTCCTTAAAGGCAGAAACTGCTTGCTCTTCATTGCATCCGTCACAGGTAGGATAGTGCCTGACACATACTAGTCAATTAATAAATTTGTGTTGATAACTGACTGAATAGATAGCTTTTAAGGTCTCTCTAACTGCTGAGATTTTACTCATTTCTAAAAATGAAATTTCAGAAATCTCATTTAAAAAAATAGAAAAAAATTGATTTATTACCTCTTTGCCTCCTAGTGGTATATTTATGGGAGGACAGCAATAAGATAGACTGGTCAGAAATGGATAAGCTATTATGGGAGCCAATGAAGGGAAACCTTACATTGATGGTAATTTTGATCTTCTGGGAACTGAAGTGACTGAGATACCTGAAATTTAGCAAAAATTTTCTTCTCAATAGACTAATTTGTGTTCAGTATGGTTCTGTCTTGGTACCTCAAGACTAAGAACCTTTTTGGAAAGACATCTATCTAAAAATACATGAAACAATTAAATACTAAGTTCCTTAACTCAAAAAAGGGAGACATCATTATGTGACTACTGAGTGACTATATCTTATACGTCTGGGAGACATCTTAAACTCAATATCTCCAAAATGGAGCTCATTGTCTTTCATCCTAAACCTTACCCTTTCCAACCTTTCCTTTTACTATAGAGGGCAACACCATCCTCCCTATTTCTCAGGCTCACAGCCTAAAAATCATCCTGAATTCCTCTCACCACCCCATGTCCATTCTATTTCATCTTTGCCACATCTCTCGAGTGTACCCTCTTCTCTCCTCTGGCATTGCCAACATCCTGATGCAGGCCCTTATTACTTCATTGATTATTGCAATAGAATGATAGTGGGTTTGCCTGACTCAAGTCTTTCCACACTAATCCAAACCCCATTTAGCCATTAAAGTGATTTTCCTAAAATCCTGGTCTGACCATGTTACCATCCTATGCAATAAACTCCAGTGGCTCTAAATCACTTCTAGGATCATATACAAAATGCTCTGTTTGACATTCAATGCAATTTATAACCCAGCTTCCTCCAACCTTTCCAGTCTTTTTATATTTTTTCTTCTAGTTATATAACATTTGAATATAAAATAAAAAGAAATTATTATAATTTATAATAAAAGAAAATGAGTTGATGAGCCTAAATGTGAAAAAGAAGGAAGCACAATGGAAAGACAACTGATTTTAGAGTAAGAAGGCCTGGGTTACTGATTGTATCACTTAAGGCCTGTGTCAACTTGGGAAATAATTTAACCTCTTTTTGTTTCCATCTGTAAAATGGGGATAACATTGTTAGTATTATAACTGAGAGAGATCTCAGAGATTATTTATTCCAACTCCCTGCCTAACAGGTGAAGAAATGAAACACAGAAGTTAGATGATTTTCCCAGAGTCAAACACATAGAATTTGAATCAAAATCTCTGTGTGTGTATGTATTTATGTGTGTGTGTATGTGTATTATCCTCCCAAGGATACTTTAAGGATAACTTAGATGATATACAAAGTACTTTATAACTTGCAATAGAGAATAAATGAGTTCTTTTGTCATATTTTTATATTGTAAGGTCCTTGAGAACAAGGACTATTGTTCTTTCAACTTGTAAACCCAGCACCTAGCACAGTGTCTTCTGCAGAGCAAGCACATGATTCTTGTTTGCTGAATTGAATAGAACTAGATGAAGGAGGGCTTTGATGGGAGGGGTGAACAAAGAATGGTAGATCAGATGGAATTAGATTATCAAGGTCTTTTCAAGTTAGGCAGAAGATTTTACAAGGTCTATTATATGAAAAATCAGCATGGAATGTTGCATCACTTGAGATTTTTGTAGCAGTTCAACTTTTTGCAAAGGTATTTATCCCATAATACTTAACACTTTTTGATAGAAGCAAAGGATTGGAAACAAAGTAGGTGTCCATTGGCTCTGTAATGGATAAACTTATTTGATACATGAATATAATGGAACATAATGTGTTATAACAAAGATGAGAATGAAGGACAGAGATAATCATAGAATAACTTAAATGAACTGATACAAAGAAAAATAGAATCAAGAAAATGATTTATGCAATGAATACAAGGTAAATGGAAAGTATACCAAAAAAGAAAAAGAAAACAAGAACAAAAAAAACTGAGTAACCACTCTTTCCTTCTTTGCAGAGGGATTGGGACTTGGTGTGAATTATTCTGTCTCTGCCTCTTGAGCAATACTGCTTTAAAAAAAATCAGTTTCAATACATGACTTTATTGGTTGGGAAACTATAGGAATATATTTAGAAATGAAAATTATATTTAAAAAATACCAACATTATTATTTTTATAATAGCCTGTGTATCCTTTTCATATAAGCAGCAGGCAAAAGCATGAGGTCTAAAAGATTATTGGTGATCTAGTCCTGGATGGACCACTTACTTGTGTGTACTGACACCTTTTAGTCTGTTTCCTTAAATGTAAAATGCATATATTAAGTTCAGTAATCTACCTCATGGGGTTGTGAGAATGATATGAGATAGTTTGTAAAGTGCTTTATAAACATGAATGCAAACTTCAGTCTTGAGAATGAGATGATACTGTCTATGATCAGTATTTTTCTAAGCTATAGTAAAATATACATGTTGATGGATTGGATTTTGTGCATTTTTATTACTTTAAATTATACCTGAAGAAGTGAGATTGTATATTGGATGCTTTTGCATAACATAAGGCAGAAAACTCTTTTTGGTCATCATTCCTTAGCTAATATCTTCCAAGGATTCTCAGAGACAGACAAATAACCTTTTCTGTGATGAAAGCCAGTTCCTTTAACTGACTAAGGAGCAGAGAGTTCTGAAAATCTCTCTTGACACATCTGTGAAATCATCCCTTTCTTTCTTACAATATTTTCCCTTTTGAAATGTCATGATGACTCAGTGGATGTTAGAGGTGGAAGAAAAAAGTGCATTTTTTCTCAGTGAATTAATTTGCAAAAATGTTCAGTTGCCAATGAGCAAGCTAATAAGAGATTTTTCAACTAAATGGGAAGATCTGTAATTGTAGCTGAGGGGAAAGAAATCTTGGGAGCAAATTCAATAAGCCAACAATTATTTTGCCACTTTATCTCACCTTAGAACTGAAGCCAATTTAGAAATCTTATAAATGGTGATATTAAATATTGTCTCATCATTATTTCTAAGTGCAGCTTCAAGACTAACTAACCTTGGACAGATTAACAATCTCAAATTCAATCATCTTTCGGAAATTCAGGGTAGAACCATTTTCCTTTCTCTTGCCTACAAGTGCAGAAAAATAATAATTTATCAATTTAAACTATACTAAATCTCTGAGTGAAAATGGCAAGAATACATGTGTCCTCTGCTTCTGATTTGCATCTCTGAACTACAATGGGATCATTGGGTCTTCTAAGAATGTTTCTGAAGAATATGAATGTAGGCTGTTGATCTATCTCCAAGGACATCTGAGCAGGACAATCTGGAGTCACACTATGGGTTTTTGTGATTTGTGTTTAGTGGCTCTTGTTAATGTTCTTTATTCTAACACTGGGAAGCTTGAAAACCGTTCCGAGTTTCTGGAGTCTTTTCTGAATGTGAAACAGGGTAGTATAGCAGAAAGAGCACTGGAGTGGGAGTTGGAAGACTTAGGCCATTATAGAATTCTGGAACTACCTTCTATATGAAACTTTTCCTTACCCTCCCCATCCTTCCTCTTCAGTTATAACTACCTTATATTTAGCTATCTTTTTTGTTGTTGTATATCATGCATATATTTCATTTGTCCAGGCTGTCTTTCATGCTGAAAATGTCTTCCCTTCTCATCTCTGTCTCATCCTTTAAGGCTCAGCTCAGGAACCACTTCCTATGCCAGCCTTAGTTTGATTCCCACAATGGCTATTTTCCTCCTTTCACTGCAGAAATTATATTTATTTTGAATATATTACATATTTACTTGTCTGTATACAAATTGTCTAACTCCCAACCACTTACCCGATCAATGAAACATATGGTCCTTAAGATCCACAGCTGTTCTGTTTTATCTTTATATGAACTAGTGACTGGCACAAAGCTTACAACATGAAAGAGTATTCAGAGGTTTTCACCTACCATGAAGGATCACACCACACTTTCCTTTTTTGTTGTTGTTGTTTTACTTTTTAAAAAAAATAATCATTATTTATTTTTTAGCCTTTTTAAAATTTTGGGTTCCAAATTCTCTTCCCACTCATTCTTTCCTGCCTGTTGAGAAAGCAAGCAATATCATAACCATCATACATGTGAAACCATGTAAAATTTAGCTCCATATTAGGCATGTTACAAGAAAAAGAAAGAAAGAAAATTATACTTCAGTTTGTACTCGGCATTCATCAGTTCTCTCTCTGGAGAGAGATAGTATTTTTCATCATGTGTTCTTCAGAATTATCTTGGATCAATGTATTGATCAGAGTAGCCAAGTCATTCACAATCTGAATATACTTTCAAAGATTTCTTACTTCTCTGGCTCATTATGCTCACCCAAATAATTTGGAAACTTACTCTCTGACAGCCTCTTTTTAGTGTTGATAACATCTTCCCTTTCAAGTACACACGTTCACAAAACAATGAAGAAAGGGTTGGTTTACAGGTTAATGAAAATTAAGGATTATGTTAAAAACCATAGAAATAATATTGCCCTATCAACAGAAAATAGTTCTGCAGAAGACTAATATGTCTTTAGTCACTTAGCAGCAGAGAGTAGAAATCTTTATATATGTCTGCTATTGATATTCTAATATTCATAATATATCTGCTGTTGGTACTCTTAGTTTCTCTTCAAGTACTGCTTTCTTCTTATTTTCAGCTCCTGCTACGTGGCACCAATCCACTTCTGCTATGCTGCCTTTCCTTTGTGTAATTTCCTATCATCCTTCCTTCTTTAAGCATTGTCTATTAATTATTCCATTGATGATATCCCAGTCAGGTTTATTCTTAGGTGAAGCTTTCCCTCAAATTTGGCAATTACTATCAGAGTTCCTTTTGTCTTTGCAAAGGATTTACCTTTTTGTTTCTGATTCTGACCCAGGGCTATATATAATATGTTAATAAAAATGCTAGTATGTTTTGGATTTGAGAAATCTGGGGAAAAACTTAAATGTTACACATCTTTTCTAATGCAATCATACATTTTTTAATTACAAAATAATAGATGTGATCCCTGAGGGAATTTCAGGCTGAACATAAGGCACTGTAAAAACAAGTGACAGAAATATAAACATAAGTGTCCAACTGGTAGGTGGGGAACAGCCAAAGAGTCTGAAAAGCCATAGAGTAAATGGAGAATAATGGATAATTTCTTTATGTTCCCCATGTAAAACAATTGCATGACTCTGGGCATTTTCACTGGTTATCCCTGATAACTGCAATTCTCTCCCACCCCACACTCCTTCCCTAACCTCTTCTAGTCTCAATTAAACTCCCACCTTGAATATCTCCTTATCCCCCTTAATGCTAGTGACTTCTTCCCACTAGTTATCTCCAATTTATCCAGTCTATGTTTTGTTTGTACATCATTGTTTTCATGTGCATCCACAATTAGTCTATGAACTTCTCGAGGGCAGAGACTATCATTTGCCTTTTTTTCTAATATTCCCAGTGCTTAGCATATAGTAGTTTAATAAATGCCTATTTATCCATTCAAGTTACCAATTAATTAGATGTTAGGCACTAGAACAAGGTTTAAAAATTTTGAACCTTGATATAAGGGACTTCTCATAACTTTTTTTTTTCCCTGAGGGAATTGGGGTTGACTTGCCCAAGGTCACACAGCTAAGACCTGTTAAGTGTCTGAGGTCATATTTGAACTCAGGTCTTCCTGACTTCAGGGCTGGTGCTCTATCCACTGCACCACCTAGCTGCCTCTCTCATAACATTTTAAATGCATAATTCAGTACTTTTTTCAAATATGTTATGCAGGAGGTTAAATAACAATGACAACTATAACAAAACAAAACCTGGATCTGTCTTCTCTTGAATCCACAAATGTTTGTGTCACTATAACCAACATGAACTCACAATGTTTTAAGCATTGGGCTTTGAATTTTGCATTCAAATATAAACCAAAAGATAATCCCTGACTTTAAAGGATTTATATTGTCCTGGGAGAGAATGGTGAGAAACATAAGAATTGATGGTGGTACTTTAGTATGAGGAAATAATTGTGAATTTGTAGTCAGAAGAGTCTATTTCAAATCCTGTCTCAGCACCTTGTTACCTCTATAACAAGAGCAGGTAAATATGTGTGTATATTACGTTAACATAACGTGTGTGTGTTTATGCATGTGTGTTTAACTTGTAACTTCTTTTAACTTAAAAATGTGTTTTATCATGCAACTTCTTTAGGCCTCATCTAGATAATCCCTGAAGTCCCTTCTAGATCTAGAGTCATTACCCCATAATAAATTAAATGGGCAGATACTAGTACTTGCAACCAAGGAGACATAAACAGTTTCCAGGCAGTTTTTGGATTTTATCAAAAGTCGTTCCCTTCAAGCTTCCAGATAATAGACTAAGTCTTTTGGAAAACTTCTGATTGATAATGTTTATTTCATTAGAGATGTCATCTCTCAGGTAGTTCTGACCACTTGTAATGTTTCCACTTCAGTGATGAAAATGTCACTCCTCACATGAAGAGTGAAAATTATTTCAAATGAACTCTTCAACAGAATTAGGAGATCATTGAAACGGCTTTAAGTGCTCCCTCCACCAATATATAAAGAAGGAGCTTCTGTAGCTAAGAATGTTGTCCACTTTCCATTTTACAAGGTTGCCTTTCTTCTGCTTGAATGCAGATGTGCAATTGCTTGAATGGATGTGTGGATTCCTACACTATACCTTAGCTTAGCTCCAGTGAGCATAACTATTTTTGCCATTTCTTCGTAAGAATTTGGTCCTGGTAGCTTATTTAAAATTGAAATTCATCCTAGCTGCAAGGACCGTATCATGATTCTGGTTAACTTTGTCATTTTTGAAGATATCTAAAACATGAAATCTAACTGGCACTGAGACTGACAGGGTCTCAGTTGAGAAACTTAAAGCTATCAAGTTTGGCAAGACTATTTTATTCAAAAAGGAGAAATCTTATTTTGAAGTATCTGAAACTTAACCTGAAAAGGAAGGGGAGAAAACCCACCTATTTTAGCCTCTTTAAAATAAGGCAGAATTCTGATAATACTTGAAATGCCTCTTCTATTGCAACACAAAATTTGGGGTGAAGAAATTAACTGGCTTCCACTATTGTGGAAAGATAGTAGAAATAAGAGTTGGCTAAGTTGGCACATTATCTCATCTCCTCCTCTGTCAACAAGCCATTATTCATGTCCTAGAATTCTGAGTAGTCTAATTTTATATACGTTCCCTGAATAATAATCACTTTATGATTTGAATCCCTTGGGAGACACTTGCATAGGTCTTTAGGAATCTTTCCAAATATACAGTCCCAAGTTTTTACTTTTTAAATTGCTAACCGTTCTTCCAACTTGAAATCTGTATAAAATATAGGTGACTTGATTGTAACATTGTTAAGTGAATAGGCAGTGAAGGAGGAGAGCTCAGACCAGAATTTGAAACTAAACTTAACTGCTAATCATAAAATGAGGGAAGAGAAAGGGAGAAAAGAAAGTGCTAATACATCTTATATATTATTGTTGATTGTGTTTTAATCCTGATTTTAAAAAGCTCATTTTGTTAAATACTAAAGATTTAGATCTGGTAGGGAAATTTGTATGTATTCTGCAAATGATGAAAATGACACTTATAGGTCATTTGAGTGGTAAGAACAGCTGAATTCAAACATTGGCATCACAATTCCAAATCCAATAATCTTTCTATTATTATTGCCTAGAGTACCCAAATTTTTCAATTAGAATAAAAGGGATGTTTATTATGCATGGAATTAAACAGTGCATTAAAAAGTTTCCATGAACTCCAGCAAGGTAAGAGGCTCTTCCTCTCAGTCCTACAATTCTGGGCATCTTGCTAGTGTTTTTATCTCTAGTCAGAAGTACTCTTCCCTCTTCATGTCAAGACTCAGAATGTGGCTCTTGAAAATCTTGAACCTCAAATAAATAAAACATTTTTTCCAAAACCCCATTCTTGAATTTTAATGTGTACACCTTCTTTATTGCATATTCTATCCTTCTTTAATTCTAATACATTCTCTCTGTTGATTATTTTCTACTTATCCTGTATATAACTTATTGGCACAGATTTGTTTGCCTGTTGTCTCCCTCATTAGATTGTAAATTAATAAAAGGCAGAAACTGTTCTTTTGTCTTTTTTTGCGTCTCTTGTCCTTAGCATGTTATCTCTCCCAGCAGGCAGGTAATACTTGCATATTGACTAACTGATGGTAATGATTCAATCCCTGTTCAAGACCTTTATTTGTGTGACATTACTCCTAATTGTCACCTATTTCTCACCTGAAACTACCAAAAAAATGTTTTAACCATTACCAGTCCCATTTCAGAATGCAGGAATATTGAGCTAGTATTGGCAAATTGTTTCTTTTGGAACACGTGGCATTAGGGGTTGTAATGGTATGAAATTTAGAAAAGCCTTTTACATGAAGACACAGTAAAATAGATTCAGAATAATCTAGCCCAGAAGTATCAAACTCATTATTTGTTGATCACAACTTGGCCAACAAAACTCTTCATATGGCTGAAATGATATTAAAATGTAATTGGGAATTATTTAGCAGAGTAAATAAGAACACAATATAACACAGTTACAATTTGTGGTCTTTTATTCATTTATATTTTAGTTTGACACCACCTACTTATAATCCAGTATAAATCAATAAAAATTGGTTTTACAAATGAGGAAAATGAGCTATAAAGAGGTAACTTAGACAAGATCACATACCTAGTAAACAGCAAAATGAAAACCAGAAGCCAAGGGTTCTGTTGCCAAACCTTCTGTTCTGTCACCAGTGTTATGATTTATACAGAAATGCACAAGACAGCATATGTGGGTATTGCCTCCAAATGTGTCTTTAAGTCTCTGAAGAGTTCTGCTCTGGAAGAAGGATTCAATGTTTTGTATTGGATGGAATTTCCCAAGAAGCTAGGTGACAGGAAAAAAAATTCTTAAAATTTAGGGTTGTTCAAAAGTGGTTTGAGCTGTCTAGAGAAGTGATGAGTTAGTTACTGCTCCTTGGAAGTCTTCAGAGTCTGTACAACTACATGCAAAATATAGAATTGTTATAATGGGGAATGACTTTTGTCTATGGTGTGACATGTTTTTATGTGTACTAGATGACGACTGAGGCTCCTTTCAATTCTTGGTTCTGTGGTTGTCCTTTTATTCTACTCCCAAAAAATATTGGTGGTTTTGCTCTATGTTATAATATGCAATACCAGTATATGTAGTAGAATCTAGCCAAACAAGAGGGCGGATCAGAAGTTAGTGGAGTGTGATTGTCAAAAGCCAGGCAAGTGAAGACATGATAAAACGATCAATGTCTTTGAAGCCAGAGTACTTGGGTTCAAATATTGTCACTGGAATTTCCATTGGGCAATTCTCTTGGGCAAGTCTCTTGATTCTGAATCTTAGCTTCCTTATCTACAAAGTAAAGTGGATGAACAAAATATGACTTCAGAAGCCCTTTTTAGCTCCAAAGCTTTGATCTATAATGTTCAGTTTGTCAAACTCATCATCCTAAAGTTTTAGATGTCATTTTAAGAATTCCCTGAGATTTAAAATCAGTTCTAGAAGAAATTGGGGCAGTTAAGATATCTCAGAGAAAATCGGAAGTCAAGAGGTTGTTCTGAGATGGTTCAGACCCTTGAAGCTCTCTGAAGTCCAATGTTTTGGAAATGTCAGCTATATCTATTTTCCCATCATTTACTGGGTTAGTCTTTAATTATATATACTGAATGGAAGGAGAGAGGGAAAGATCTTGAACTGAGGAAATTATCTATTTTGATATATTCTACCACACCATATTTATTCTTTCTGTTAGTAGATAATCCATTGTAACAGGTGGATTTTATATAAATTACATCATATTATCCTTTTATAATTTGGAATACTTTGTTATTGTGTTTGATTTTGGAAACAGACTCTCCTATTCTTCTTCCCATCTCTTAAAAATATTGTAATGCATCAGGATTTTTTTTTAATTTTATTTTGCCTTAAAAAAATTTAAGGACGTTTTGATACTCCTTTGGATTTTGAAAATGAGCATAGTAATAATAATAGCTAAAATTTATATAGTGTTTTAATGTTTGTAAGCAATTTAGAGGTATTATTTCATTTGAACCTCCCTCCACCTCTAGGAGGTAGGGGATATTATTATTCCTATTTTAAAGATGAGGAAACTAGCCAAGGGGCACCCATAACTTAAATATCTGAAGTAGGATCCAAACTCAGGTCTTACTAATACTTCCATGATGAATGCTGTATCCACTCTATCATTTAGATATCTCACCAATGGTAAGTAGATATTACAGTTTGAAACAAAGTTAATATTGGGGGTTTATTCACATTTGAGATTTTAAAAGAAATTTGTCATGAAAAACAACAAGAAAATTATTATTTATCTTTCATACCTTTTAAGTTCCTAACCAAGGTTTAAGGTATTGTGAATCAACTTTAAACCAGCAGAAAGCACAAAGCAAATGAGGATAAAATGAGACTGGGATTTAGGATAAGATGGATGGAAATAATAAATGATAAACATCTCTGAGATCTTTTGAAGAGTAGATTTGTAAAGCAATTCATTTAACAGGAGTGCACATGAAGATATTTTTTGAATGAATGCTTTGTTGATTTGAACAGAAGGAATTTATCATTTCAAAAAAAAACAATTAGGAGTGACTTTAATTGGTCTGCAGAAATATATTTCTAAAGGATTAGATGAGGTGTAGTTATCTTGTGAGGTTAAGCAACCTTATATTCCAATTATTATATTCTTACAATATAGATTTTAATATTTTTTCTCAGTAGGACTTGTTTTAAGTACAATGAGATATGCATACACCTGGCCCTCTGTTTCTATGAATCCCTTTAGCTGATATTTCAGAGAGAAGATACAGGAGCTTTCAAAGAGTCCCTCTCTGTGTTGCTTTTCATAGACAATAATTTTGTACTGAGTTGAGTTCAATGTAATTTACAGATGAATGTGCTTCTGTAAAGTTTTGCTGTTAAAGGAAAGGACTGTTTTAAAGCAAATCTACCAATCCAGAACAACCTGCAATGGGAGAATGGAAGCAAGGGAGCTATTTTACAGTGATGGAAACCTATTAAAGAAAGGCATTGACATTAAAGGGAGAATTAATTGAAAAGGATATATTTCCTTTGCCTTTTTAAAAAAATAAAGCATACATACATATTTAAACATATATACAAACTTATTTTAGTAAAGTAAATCCAATAAGGGAATGAATACATTGGAATTTCAATTTGTGTAAAACCAACTCCAGCTAATTGAACCTCTCTGTCATTGGTTGTTTACAGAATTTTAAATGATAATAACCATGTTAACAGGAGATGAATTGATGGAATGTCTTTAGCATTTTCCCTATTCCATACTTGAAGGACTATTCTGAAGCACACAAGAGGTAACTGAAGGAAAACACAAGCTAAATATTGTTACTTGCCTAATTGAAAATCAAATCTGGTTTGGAAGATTGCTCTTAAGTTACAAAACTATGAATTTCTTTAGGTATAAAATGTACCTTTCTTATGATTTCTTATGTGTGGCAATGTTAAGTGTTCAAATTGCTGGTGGATCGTTTCTTCCCACACCTAAGATAAATTAATTCAGGTAAGGGTGTTGGGGGAGAGTTTATTACTATGCCTATATGTAGTTCAAGTAAGAAGATAGTCACCATACTGTCACTTTAGTAATATTACTAAATTTCTTGTCTCCTTTAATAGCCTGCCATCATCTGTCCTGACACCTTTGGAATAGAGAACAATTCACAAAAAATTGAAATCTACAACTTGCATTGATTAGTGTGTGTTCAGTGCCCAAACCATGATGCTCATTGAAAGTATGGCAAGCACTAAAATTCCCAGGCTAAGAAAATTCCAAGAATATTGAAATTAGAGCCAAATTCCTCAGAAAGTTCTAGAATCAATGTTTAGATGACTATAGGACTTGATAAATATTTAAGGACAAGAAAATGTGCTAGGTAATGGATGAAATTTGAAGTAGAATTCGAGGTATTATAGGATTCAAAACTAGAAGAAGCCTTAGAAGTCAAGTCCAGCTTCTACATTTTATAGATGAAAGAAAACTGAAGCTGAAAGAGATTAACTAATGGTATCTGAGGCAAGATTTGAACCCTTATCATCATGATGCCAAGCCTAGCTCTCTCCCCACTCTGGCACCTACTTTATTTTAACTAAGATAGAGTGCTTGCTTTCCTGAAGCTTGTAGTAGTTGAATGTGTCACATATATTGATAATCCAGTTCAACATGCATTTGGTAGAAATATTAACTACGCTTATAGTCAGAGTTCAACCTTGGGTTAAAAGTGTCTACCATTAATTTCAATAAGTTCTCTCCCTCTCTCTCTCTCTCTCTCTCTCTCTCTCTCTCTCTCTCTCTCTCTCTCACACACACACACACACACACACACACACACACACACACACACACACACACACACCCTGCAGTCTCAAAGAATGACCAAATTAATTTCCCAGGTCTTCCAAGGAAGTCATCATCACAAGTCTCAAAATATAATAATTCAAAAAACCTTTTTTAATCTCCTTTTTGCAAAGCACTCTGGTAGGTGCTAAGGATACAGAGATGAAAACAGAAGACTCCTTAACATACAAATAGATAAATCAATACAAAATACTTGAGTGGTGTAGAACTTTAACAACTAGCAAAAGCAAAAAAAAACTTCCTATAGGATGGAATATCTGATTTGAGTCTGAAAGAAAGCTAAGCTTTCTGAGAAACTGAGGTAAAATGGAGTACCTTACAATTGTGGGGGACATTGCCTACAAAAATAAAGTAAAAAGATATAAAATAAAGATAATAGAGATAAAGCTGGAATGCTGAGTTTGGCAAATAGTTAATGGACTGATATGATTGGAAAAGAAAATTAAGTGGAATATTAGAAAGTTTCCTGGAGACTTTGAGGATTGTAAATGCCAAAATAAGGGATTTGTATTTTTATCCTAAAGGCAGTAAGGAGTCCTTGAAAAATAGAAATATGCCATGGTCATACCTATTACCTTCAGAAAATTATTTTGATAATTATGAATGTGAATGTTGGCAAGGAGAATAGAAACAGAAAAAAACAATTTGGAGGCTATTATATTAGTCTGGACAGGAAGAAATGAGGGTCTGAAAAGTGAATAGATGAGGGTGGTAGCTGTGTGAATGGAAAGAAGAAGATGGATACATGATATTGTGAGAGAATTAATAAGACTTAGCAACTGATTAGATATGAGTGGGGGGAAAATGAGTAATTGTGTAAAAGACAACTTAGCAAAAAAAAAAAAAAAGATGATGCCTCATCAAAAGGAAGGAAACTAGAATGAAATACAAGGTAGGATAGGCTGATTTTGAGATAAATGTGAAAAATCAGGAAAAGATACCTGGTGGGTGACTTGGAAGTAGAGCTCAGGTAAGAGATTAAATCTGTTCAGATAGATCTAGTAGTTATCTTCAAGGAAATGGTAATTAAATCTGCATGAGCTGATGAATTCCCTGAAAAAGAGGCTATAAAGGAGAAGTCATCCCAGGACAACTTCTCAGGAGACACCTGTGACTAAGCAGGAAACAACAGAGGATAATCCACCAAGGAATGTTGAGAAGGAACATCTAGACGAGTAAAAAGAGGATCAGGATCTTAAATCAAAATTGAAAGGGATCTCAAGATATCTAATTTAACTGACCTACCTTTTAGATGAAGAAGAGTAATGTCAACAACAAAAAAAAAGTCACAATTAAGTGGTATAGTGGATAGAGTGTCTACTTTTGACTCAGGAAGACCCATCTTCCTCAGTTCAAATCTGGCTTCTGACACTTTTTAGCTGTTTGACCCTAGGCAAGTCATTTAACCTTGTTTGCCTCAATTTCCTTATCCATACAATGAATAGGGAAAGAAATGGGAAACCATTCCAATGTCTTTGCCAAGAAAACCCCAAATAAGATCCCAATGAGTCAGAAATCATTGATATATGTGAAAAAGCAAGTGAAGAGAGAGTGTCTTGGAGGGGTGGGGGGGGAGATAGTTCAGCATAATTAAGGATGTAAGTTTTGGTGCTTTTAATGAACAAAAACATCCTACACTAATATAAAGCATCCTATTAAGCAAGTAGTAGTGTGTCTTCTCCAGACTATACAAGATCATTATTGTGGACTACAAAGAAATGTCTCCAAGGGAGCCTTCAGACTTTTACTTTCTCTCTGTCTTGTCTCTCTGTCTGCCTCTGTCTCATTTCTCAAGATGCAGTGCTCACAAGTGCCTCCTAATAAGTTGCAATGTTCTTAATCACTTTAGACATATCTCTTTGAATCATGGACATCCTTTTCAAACTTATAAAAGATATATCCCAATACTACAGATTTATATCCCAAATATCTTTAAGAATTCAACAAATAGGGGGGCGGAGCCAAGATGGCAGAGTGAAAACCTGGCTCTCTGCATCCTCCTCTGATCTTCTCTCAAATCAAAAATAAAATAAGCCTCTGAACTGATCTTCAACTCAACGAATCCAGAAATATTTGGACACTGCTTTTGGATATCTCTGAAGAACTTCATATTTGACTCAGACAGAGGAATAAACAGTGGTCTCGGTTTAGGCCCAAAGTGAGGGTGGGACTCAGCTCATCCTGGCAGAAACTCCAAACTCCAAACACCTGAAGTTTATCTGAGGCACTTGGGACACTGCCCTGATTGGGGACAGGTGTTTTGGCAGACTTGCCTTGTTTAAGGAGTAATTCAGACTTAGTCCTAGCCCCTACCAGCCCAGCACCTTAAGTTAATTCGCCGAATTGCCCCAGGGCAAAGAACTTCAGCTACCATTTTTCCCAGCCTTAAAGAGACATACACACTGTCTAAAAAAAAAATAAAGAAGCAAAAGAAAGCTTTTACAATAGACAGTTTCTATCAAGAGAAAGAAGGGCTGAGCCCAGATCCTGAGGTTCCTTTATACAAAACTCAAGAGGAAGTTATTAAGGACCATCACTGGTCCCCTTTTCAAAAGGCCTTTCTGGAAGACTACATAAAGAACCTCAAAAGAGAGCTGGAGGAAAAATGGGAAAATAAATTGAAATCAGTGCAATAAAGATACAATATTTGGCAAGAAGGATATGATGCCCTGCAAAAGAGATACGAAAAAGACACCAATGTATTGAAAAATAAAATTAGTGAAGTGGAAAAAGTGTGCAATGAACAAAAAAATTCAATTGGCCAGTTACAAAGGGAGCTAAAAAAGGTAACTGAAGAAAACAACACTTTAAAAATAAGAACTGAACAAATGCAAGTGAATGACTCAATAAGACTTCAAAAAATCAGTCAAACAAAAACAAAAAAATGAAAAATTAGAAGAAAATATGAAATATCTCCTAGGAAAAACAACAGACTAGGAAAATAGATCTAGGAGAGACAATCTAAGGATTACTGGACTTCCTGAAAGCCATGATGAAAAAAAGAATCTAAACACTATCTTCCAGGAAATCCTGAAAGAAAACTGCCCTGAGATTGTAGAATCAGCAGGCAAAATCACCATTGAAAGAATTCACCAATCACCTCCTGAAAGGGACCCCAAAATTAAAACCCCAAGGAATATCGTGGCTAAATTTCAGGACTATCACACCAAGGAAAAGATTCTGCTAGCAGCTAGAAAGAAACAATTCAAATACCGAGGATCAATAATTAGAATCACACAAGATTTGTTAGCCTCCACATTGAAGGATCTAAGGGCCTGGAACCAGAAATTCCAAAAGGCAAAGGAACTTGGATTACAGCCAAGAATAACCTATCCAGCTAGAATGAGCATTATCCTCCAGGGAAGAAGATGGTCATTTAATGATATAGGTGAATTTCACCTATTTCTAATGAAAAGACCAGATCTGAACAAAAAATTTGACCTCCAAACACAGAACTCAAGAGAAGCATAAAAAGGTAAAAAGGAAAGGACTCTTGAGAACTTTATTTCTACTATGGGGATACTTAAAGTTTGGGGGTATAATTAACTAGATATTACTTAGATAATATGAAAAAGAAAACTAGAAGGGGAAAGTTTGTCATACTGGGGAAAAGAGGGAAAAAGTGGTAAAATAAGATCTAAAAAAAAGGAGGTAAAAACAAGGTAAAATCTCTTGAAGAGGCAAAGAAAACCTAATATAATTGAGAGAAAAAGGGGAGTGAGATGAGTATTGTGTAAATCTTACTCTCATCAGGTCGGGTTCTAAAAGTGTATATCAGACACTTGATTTCAGATAGAAACTTGTCTGATGCTAGACGGAAGTGGGAGGGAAGGGAGGAAAAGAAAGGGATAAACTAATAGAAGGGAAAATAGAAGAATCAGGGGAAAGGAGTAAAAAAAAAGGGGAAGGGGATCTAAAGGGTGGTGGATTGTTTGAGGGAGGGGGTCATCAAAAGCAAAGTACTGAGGAGGGGGGAAGGGAGAAAGGGGAAAGGAAAGGGAAAAACATAACTTGGGTAAATAAGATGGCAGGAAATAAAGAATTAGTTATTCTAACTGTGAATGCGAATGGGATGAACTCTCCCATAAAGCAGAAGCAGATAGCAGACTG
>JAJPUD010001583.1:279527-325920 GCA_023553655.1 Myrmecobius fasciatus
AATGTTGGAGGGGATGTGGGAAAGCTGGGACACTGATACATTGTTGGTGGAACTGTGAATGGATACAACCATTCTGGAGAGTAATTTGGAGCTATGCTCAAAAAGTTATCAAACTGTGCATACCCAGTGTTTCTATTGGGCCTATATCCCAAGGAGATCTTAGAGGAGAGAAAGGGACTCACGTGTGCAAGAATGTTTGTGGCAGCCCTTTTTGTAGTGGCTAGAAAATGGAAACTGAATGAATTGAGGAGTGGCTGAATAAATTGTGGTATATGAATATTATGGAATATTATTGCTCTATAAGAAACGACCAGCAGGATGATTTCAGAGAGGTCTGGAAGGACTTGCACGAACTGATGCTGAGTGAAATGAGCAGAACCAGGCGATCATTATACAGAGCAACAACCATATTACATGATGATCAATTCTGGTAGACATGTCTCTCTGCAACAAAGAATCTCAAACCAGTTCCAATTGTTCACTGAAGAAAACCATATACACTCAGAAAGAGGGATATGAAATATGGACCACAACATAACATTTTCATAATCTCTATTGAGGTTTGCTTGCATTGTGTTTCCTTTCTGTGATTTTCTTTTTTTTCTTGTAGATAGGATTTTTCTTGCAGAACTTGTCAAGTATTTCGACATTATTAACATGTAGTGGACTTCCTGCCATCTAGGGGAGGGGAGGGGGACTGGGGATAAAATTTGTAATGGAAATCTTTGTAAAGATCAATGCTGGGGAACTACCCATACATATGTTATACAAATAAAAAGCTTTAATAAAAATAAATAAATAAGTAATAAAAATAAAATAAAATAAAAATAAAATAAAAAATAAGAATTCAACAAATAAATTATACTGGAGCTAGAACAAGTAAGTTAAATGGCACTGCAACCCATGGCCAATCAAATCCTGCAATTTCTGGAGGCAAGTTAGGTGTCCAAGTGATAGAGCACTGGACCTGGTATGAACAAGAAGAGACAAATTCAAGTCTGGCTTCAGACATTTACTAACTGAACAAGTGACCTTAGGCAAATGATATTATAGTTTCAGTTTCTTTATCTGTAAAATGTAAAGCTGTAAAAATGTATAAAAATATTATTAGTATTAGTAATTTGGGACATACTTATTGATGTTTTGATGGAACTGTTAACCACAAGGACCTATATCTGGTAAATTAAAAAATTTTTATAGCAGCTTTTTTCTAAAAACAAAACAAAACAAAACATCTAAGTAGATGGCAATAAATTGGGGAATAATCTAATTCTTTTTAAAATAACACGTAAATGCTGCCTTCTCTCCTTTGCCTCTAACTCTGCCCATTCATCCTAAATGCCTAACCCTTCTATTTTTTTGCACATAAGTAGATGATGGATATATTTCTTTTCCCTTTACTTCTATTACTCATACCTGCAGCACTTTTTGTGCCTTTTTTCCTTTAACCTCCCCGCCCCAAATAAAATAATCCATAAACTTTCCTCTGCTAAGATGGATAAAAACTCCAACTTTAAATAAACACCTAGACTACTCTCCCCTTTCACTCCTTATAGCAACACCAGTACCACTTTGAACCTACCAGATATCTTTGAGATATTTTGATAATTTGCATCAGTGTTCTCCAAATGAACTCATTTTCTTTATGGTGTTGTTCAAAGGCAGAATTTGAACAATCTGGGTTTAGCAATTTATTACTGCTATTAGCTACCTATAAACCTTGTAACCTTAAGCAAGAGATTTTTTTAATCTCATTGAAACACTATGCAAATACAAACTAATGTCATCACAATCCGTGAAACCTTTCCTTGTCTCTATTAATTGTTAATGCCTTCCCTCTCAAACTAATAGATCACCTAGTATTTATGAATCCCCCACACTGTGCTAGAAACTGTTTCATGTGCTGGGATTACAAAGAAAAGTCCCCCAAAAAGTCTGTCCTCAAGGAACTCGCAGTCTAATCAGGAAGATGACATGCAAGCCGCTATTTATAAACAAGGTAAATGCTGTTTTAGAAACAATCAAGAGAGGGAAGGCATTCATATTAGAAAAAATAGATTTGTACAGAAGGTGAGACATTAACCGAGGTTTGAAAGAAGCCAGAAAAGTCTGAAGGTAGAAATGAAAAGGAAAAGAGTTCCGTGTCTAGAAGATAACTAGTGAAAATTACTTTATATATATTTGCATTAACTTTTTGTTAATGTTGCATGCATATATTTGTTTTCTCCCTTGATGGAATGTAATCTCCTTGAGGGCAGGCATTATTTCATTGTTTGTACCTATATTCCCTTTGCCTAATACAATATCTGACATATGGTATATGCTTTATCAATACCTTACTTACCAACTGATTGTTGGCATGTCTTTGTCATTGCTGTTTTTATAGTGGGATGAATGGAATGCCTGGTTTGAAGTAAAAAAACAAAACAAACAACAACAACAAAAAAAAACCCTCTTATTTTCTTGAGTTCAAATATAACCTCAGATGCTAACTGGCTGTGACTCAGCAAGTTACTTAACTCTATTTGCCTCAGTTTCCTTATCTGTAAAATGAGCTGGAGAAGGTAATGATAACTGCTCTATTTGACAAGAAAATCCTAAATGGGGTCATCAATAGTCAGACATAATGAAAACTTTTGAACAACAATTTTTAAAAATAACTATTATCATTAGATATTCTTTCTTAATGTAAGACACTTTCTTAGAGCATAAGAATTTCCATTCCAAATGCTCTGCTTATGACTCTGGGTAGGAGTGTAAAGAAAAAAACATATAGTCAATGATTTGAAATCTTGCCGTGAGTGCCTCTTAGTAATATGTGATCAAGTCTATATAGTTATCTATATGATTGGAAGCATATTATGCTTTAAAGAAATGGAGAACATGCATCTGATTCATATTAGGGATCTCTAAATTTCTACACAGATTGAAAAATTGGCCCAAAACACAAGCAATGTTTTGCTTTTTCTTAGAAACTGTAATTCTTCTTGAGTGAGTGGCAACTGGTAAAAGAGAATTGATTTAATTAACTGCATTTGCCATGTACCTTTTTTTGAGGAGCATGGGCTGGCAATTTTTAAAGCCTGATTGCCATTTTAGGTAGTGATATCATCTTTCTCATACTGTGTTAAAGTTTCCATTTTGGGTAGTTATTCATAGGCAAGTCTTGGTTTCATTAATTTAAAATGCAGTCTTTCTTTTTCCTAAAGCCAGAACAAACTCCAAAAGATAACATTCTCTTAAATATATCCCTGCAAAGTGCCTATTCCTCTCACAGCAAGCTGAAAAAAAAAGTCTTTGAAGTAATTTAATCTGAATTATGCAAGCTTATTTCATATATTGTTAAAAGGATTTAATTTTTCAAAAGGTATTGAGATGAATCATTTGGGGTATGAATTGAGAACAAAGGCCTATATAACTGCTTATCATTTGTATTATTAATAATAAAAATAAATATCACATCTAAATTCATTTGTTGATAAACTATTTTTCTCAATGGCCAGAAAAATGAGAGGCAATGATATAAAATAAATTGTGCTCCCTAAGCTGCTACTTTGTAGAACACAAATATATTCAGAGAAATTAAATTTTTCCTGTCCTCTGAAAATAGTTTTAGTGTTTTAAGTAATAAAGATTAAACTCAGTAATTAAGGCCATTTATATTAGCCACAGTAGGATATAGTTTATGGAGTTGTCTCAGTAGTAAATCTATGAGCACAAAAGAGAGAGAGTTAAACTTCCCAATTCAAAATTTTAAGGTATTGTATTTATTATCATCTCTAGTTTAAATACTTAGTGTCAATATGGCATAGTGTCTATTATCTTAAAATGTGATTAAATAATATAGAGTTATTTGAATTACTTTATCACAGACTCCAATATATGGAAGTTGCCTTAGAGACTTCATTGTCCAACCTAAAGAATTTGATGAAGTGAGGAGGACTCTACATGACTCTTGGAGATACTCATTCCCATTTTATATACCTCTGATTCTTAGGGTTTTTCCTCCTTTAATCAGGTTCAAATTTGTTTCTTTGAAACTTCCACCAATTGCTGCTACTACTATCTCCCAGAGACTGAGCAAAATAAAATTAATTTATTGGAATATTTGTTCAGGTGTTTGTATGTAGATATATTATTACCACTAAGTCTGAATATCCTCAAGATTTTTGATTTTGTTCCTCTTTCTCTTGGTCACCTACATCTATATGCTTTCCAGATTATTAAAGTCCTTCTTAAAGGGTGTCACTAAGAACTAAACACAATATTTTAAATGAAGACTGACCAGGACCAAGTACAAAGGACTTCTCTTTCGTGAATTTCATTCCATTGAATCTTTTGGATCTTGATTATTATCTAACAATGATTATTTCTCCTAACGTGGTGCATTGTGTTAATTTGGTATTTATGCCATGTATGCCTTTATCCAAGTCATTGATTAAAACATTCAAAAAATATTGCCAATTCTGGGATCTACCAATGTGAGAATAAATTATCAGTGACTAATCTTAGGATGTAGCCATTCCACGTGATCTGAATCTACATAACTGTCCTATCATCTAGTTCATATTTTTCCTTCTCATCCAAAAGAGTAGCATGAGATATTTTATCAAATGCATATTCCCCTGATTTACTACTCTAGTAACTTTGTCAAAAAAAAAAAAAAGAAGCAAATTAGGCTTCAGCTAACTGATAAAGTCATGCTGGTCCTTTGTGATCACTGTTTCTTTTTCTTAATGTTTAATCACCATCCCTTTAATTTTATAATATATATTCTAAGGAATTAGAGTTGATTTCACTGGTCTATAGCTTTCAGACTATCTTTGTCCCCATCTGAAAAGTGGTGCAGTAGTATCAAATTTCATTTTTTATGGCACATTTATAATGACCAAAACATTTCAGGAATTCCTGTGTTACTTAACAATCACAACCATCAGTTCTTGCAAGACCTTAGAATTTGGTTTATTTGGGATTAATGATCATAACTTACTAGGAGAATCTCAATGTTATCTTGTTCTCTTCCTTACATTACGTTAAATCCCTAGATGTCTGTTCTTTTTTTTCCTTTCTAATTCCAAGATCATTTTCTTTGTGAACTACAAGTTCCGTAGTTATACCTTCCTTCTACTGTTCCATCCACCCAGAATGTCATTGTCCTCACTCTTCATCTTTTCCTCCATATAGCTAAAAACAAAAATAAAAAAGCAACTCTTTATTCTGTTGTGTCTTGTTTAGTTTTCTTTGCCAGGCTTAACTCTTTCTTGAATAGAAGACTGAATCAATCCCTATTCTGTGCAAAGTGTTGGACGTACAAATAGAAAAGCAAGATCCTGAACTCAAAGAGCTAATGTTTTAATGGGGGGACAAGGCATTTGAAAGGTTTCAACTGTGAGACAGATGAAATAGAAAGATCCTATGATGGTGCAGTGGTAAAGCAGGCCACTACGTCTTCTTTCAAGTCATTCATTGTTTTTCAGTGTTATTTATTTTAATCATCACTGACCAAATCCTATTAGTTTCTGAAGTTGAACTGTTTTAATAGTGACAAAGATTTTAGTGACAAGAATTTTCTTTTCTTAGTCTTTAGTATATATGACTGTAGCCTTTAGAGAGTTTTGCCAGGCTGCTTCTCCATAGGAGTTGCTTCCTGGAGTGATTGCCATGAGCAATTGATGGAAAGTTTTGCCATTTCGATGCCTCTTGCTTCATTTTTCACAAGAGATGCTTTCTCTGAACGATAACTCTGGAGGGCTGGGCTAGAAGCTGAAGCAGGGGTCTTAGAGGTGCTACCACTCTCAGGACTTGTGAGCCCATCTAGTCATTCATGGTAAAAGTTGTTATTATGTTGCTGATGATGGAAGTGGACCAGTTCTCTAGGAGAATTTTTCTCCTCAATGGTAGCTTGCATGAAAGTAAGTATTTACTCTCTAGCCCTTGCCTCCTACCTCTGTACGTGTCTTATAAAAAACTAAATTGATGGATCAATTCGATTTTTTTTATCCACTAGGCAACTTCCTCTTTTCTTACTCATTGGAATGGTTTCTTTTAGAACTCTTGGAGTTTAACTCTTGAGAGTTATGATACACATCTTGGTCCATAAAAGTCCATTTATTCTTTTTCTGAATTCTTTGAAATCTGTTATGATTTTTGTTCATTGTTTAATATTTGTATAAAAAATTATGTTTACATAACCTGTGTATTTGGAGAATTCATACTCTATTTTAGAGGTTTATTCTTTAATCTAGATTTGAGCATGGATCATTAAGTAAACCTACACCGATTTTTTTTTTAGCTTCAGTGATCAGGTTAAATGGGCCATTGTATTCAAGATGGATGGATGAAAAAGAGAATAATTCAGAAATTGTGATTGCTGTTTCTATCTTTTTCAAATTTTCTCTTGATATCATTTTGTATCAGCTATGTATCTTTATCCACTATATCTTAATTTCTCCATCTTATAGATGACATAAGTTTGCTTTTTTTTTAAAGTAATTTCTAAGGATAAGAAAACAGTTTTAAAACCCTTAGATTGTATAATTCTTGAACAGATTATTTTTTGCCATTTACTTTAATAAAAATACACACAAGATTATGTAGTTTATGTAATATAAAATGTGGATTAATTTACATATCACAGTATGACTGAAAATAAATGGGATAACATCTAAAATGCTTTAAAATTCTTAGAGCATTGATAAATGCTAGATATTATTCTAAAATAATATGGAAATGGTTATTGCTTAAATATAATATATTTTAAAGTTTAAAAATTTGACACAGAATGGAAACAGCTAATTTTTGAAATTATTTTTGGCAGAAGCCTTTGTTTAGTAATTCATTTTACTTCAGTCATAAAAATAAGCAAAAGAAAAAAATTGCATGTAACTATTCACTCTATGAATGCAGACTAAAATTTATATATATCCCATACCATGCATATGCTTACCATACATTACTCTTAGAAGCATTTACACTTGCAATGGAAATTAAACCAGAAAACTGAATATAAAATGTTGGTTCTAATAGTCTTTATTTTTATTTATTTATTTTAAATACACATTTCTTTCTGCATCATGTTGGAGAGAAAAATCGGAACAAAAGGGAAAAATTATAGGAGAGAAAAAAAAAACAGAAAAAAAGAAGTGAATATAGCATGTGTTCATATACATTCAATCTTCATATAGCATTTTCTATCCAAAATCTATTGGGATTGCCTTGGATCACTGAAGCACCAAAAAGTACCAAGTGTCTCATAGTTGATCATGGCATATTCTTGCTATTATTGTGTACAATGTATTCCTGGTTCTGTTTCTTTCACTCTGCATCAGTTCATGTAAATCTTTCCAGGACTTTTTAAAATCAACTTGTTCATCATTTTTATAGAACAGTCTCCAGAGGAAGGTTTTCCTTCTGTGTTTCCAACCTTGAGCATCTCAAGTTAAACTATATAGCCTTTCTTAAACAAACACTAACTAAAAGGCCAGCTGCTTTTAGCATTGAATATCTGTTCTAATTCTTCTGCAAAGTCATTATTAAATGCCAATACTGTGGCAATGGATCAAGATGCACAGAGAGAAGTTTGTCAGCAAAAGAGAACAAAACAACAAAAAGCCTATTATTGAACACCATGAGGTTGTCTATGCAATTTGGAACTTAATATAAAGATCACATTCTTCTTAGTCATATTAATCATAGTTATTCCAAAAAAACACTATACTGGAGACAATAAATTGCCATTCCCCAACTGATAGGCATGTTTCATTGCTACCACAAAAAGGACTGCTACAAACATTTTTTGTACATGTGGGTCCTTTTCCTTTCCTTTATGATTTCCTTGGATAGAGATCCAATTGGCACTGCTGGGTCAAAGGGTATGCACAGTTTTATAGCTCTTTGAGCATAATTCCAGATTGCTCTCAAGAATGGTTGTTTCATTTCACAACTCCATGCATTAGTGTCCCTGTTTTCCCACATCCCCTCCAGCATTTAGCATCCTTTCTTGTCATTTTAACCAACTTGAGAAGTGTGAAGAGGTACTTCAGAGTTGTTTGAATTTGCATCTCTCTAATCAATAGTGATTTAGAGCATTTTTTCATATAACTGTAGTTGGCTTTCATTTCATCAGCTGAAAATTGTTTATATCCTTTGACCATTTATCAACTGAGGAATGACTTGTATTCTTATGAAACTGCAAGAGATTTTTATATATTTTAGAAATTAGACCTTTATCAGAAACACTGGTTATAATTTTTTTTCTCAGTTTAATGTTGTTTCTGTTGGTTTTGTTTGTCTAAAAACCTTTTAATTTAATGTAATCAAAGTCATCCATTTTGCCTTTCAGAATGTTCTCTAGTTCTTCTTTGGTTATAAATCCCTCCCTTCTTTAAAGATCTGATAGGTAAATTATCCTTTACTCTCATAATTTGCTTATGGTATCACTCATTATACACAAATTACATACCCATATTGACATTATTTTGGTATGGAATGTGAGATGTAGGTCTATGCTATTTGACATATTATTTTCCAGTTTGCCCAGCAATTTTTGTCAAATAATGAATTCTTATCCCAGAAGCTTGGAGTTTGGGGGTTTGTCAAATACTAGATTACTGTAGGCATTGATTATCATGTCATATGTATCTAACCTATTCCACTGATCCAACACACTATTCCTTAGCCAGTAACATATGATTTTGATATGTGGTATTTTATAATAGTTTTAGATCTGGTACTACTAGGGTATCCTTCTTTTGCATTTTTTTCATTAATATCCCTGATATTCTTGACCTTTTGTTCTTCCAGATAAATTTTGTTATTTTTTTCTAGTTCTGTAAAATAATTTTTGCAATTTGATATGGCACTGAACAAGTAGACCAATTTAGGCAAAATTGTCATTTTTATTGTATTAGCTTAGCCTACCCATAAGCAATTGATATTTTTTAATTGTTTAGATCTGATTTTATTTTATGAGACATTTTTTGTAACTGTGTTCACATAGTTCCTAGATTGATCTTAGCAGGTAAATAGATACCCAAATATTTTATTTTGTCTACAATTATTTTAAATGGAATTTCTTTCTCTCTCTTGCTGCTGGGCTTTTTCAGTAATTTATAGAAATGCTGACAATTTGTATGAGTTTATTTTATATTCTGCAACTTTGTTAAAGCTATCCATTGTTTCTGGTAGGTTTTGGGATGATTTTCTAAGATTCTCTTACTATATCATCATAACATCTACAAAGCATGATAATTTTATTTCCTCATTGCCTATTCTAGTTTTGTTTATTTTGTTGTAATTTTGTTTTCTTTTCTTATTGCTAAAGTCAACATTCCTAGCAAAATGTTCAATAGTTTCATCCCTGATCTTATTGGGAACGCATCCAGCTTCTGTCCATCACAAATAATATTTGCTGTTGGTTTGAGATAGATACTGCTTATTATATTAAAGAAAGCTCCCTATGAGCTCTAGTATTTTATGATAGGAATGGTGCTGTTATTTTGTCAAAAGCTTTTTCTGTATCTACTGTGATTATCATATGATTTGTGTTGATTTTGTTATCGATATGGTCGATTATGGTAATATTGAACCAGGAATGCAGAATAATCAATATTCATTAGGGACACTGTTCTGTAATTTTCTTTATTTGTTTTGGCTCTTCCTGGCATATTTGTGCCATATTTGTGTCATAGAATGAATTTGGCAGTATCCTTCTTGACCTATTTTTCCAAATAATTTACATAGTATTGAAATTAATTGTTCTTTAAATGTTTGGTAGAAGTCATTTGTGATTCCATCTGGCCCTGGAGATTTTTTCTTAGGGAGTCCATTAATTAATGACTTGTTTGATTTATTTTTCTAAAATGAGACTATTTAAGTAATTTATTTCCTCTTCTCTTAATCTAGGAAATTTATATTTTTTTAAATATTCATCCATTTTGATTGTCAGATTTATTGCCATACAGTTGGTCAAAATAGCTCTAATTTCTTTTTTCATTGGTGGTAAGTTCACCTATTTCATTTTTGATGCTGGTCATTTTTTTTCCTCTTTCTAATCAAATTAACCAATGTATTTTTGTTGTTGTTGTTGTTGTTGTTGTTTTGTTGTTTTTTTTGCTTTTTTGCTGAGGCAATTGGGGTTAAGTGACTTGCCCAGGGTCACACAGCTAGGAAGTGTTAAGTGTCTGAGACCAGATTTGAACTCAGGTCTTCCTGACTTCAGAGCTGGTGCTCTATCCACTGCACCATCTAGCTGCCCTTTAATTAACAAATGTTTTATCTATTTTGTTGTTTTTTCACAAAACCAACTTTTAGTTTTATTCATTCAATAGTATTCTTAGTTTCAGCTTTATTAATCTCTCCTTTGAGTTTCAGAATCTCTTATATGGTATTTTATTGGGGGGGGGGGTTAATTTGTTTTTTCCCCTAGCTTTTTAAGACCAAATTTCCCCTAAAAACTACTTTGGCTGCATCCCATAGGTTTTATTATGTTGTCTCATTATTGTCATTCTCTTGGATGAAATTATGGATTGTTTTGTGTGATTTGTTGTTTGGCCTACTCATTTTTTAGAATTAGATTATTTAATTTCTTATTCCTTTTATTCTATCATTCCTGTTGCCTCTTCATGTGATCTAATCTGTCCTATTATCCATCCCTTCCCCTCTTCTCCCAGTAGTCTTTTTTTCCACTCTTTAATGTCTTTTTCTTTAATATCATCACATCAGAGTCCATTCACAATCACACTCTGTGTCCATGTGTAATGCCCTTTTCTGTCTGCCCCAGTAACAGATACGGTATCGAGTTACAGGTATTATTTTCCCATCTAGGGATGTAAGCAGTTTAGCCTTTAAATAATATATATTTCCTCCCTGTTTACCCTTTTATGCTTCTCTTGAGTTCTGTGTTGGAAGATTAAATTTTCTGTTTTATTCTGGTTTTTTAAATACAAATTATTGAAGGTCTCTTACTTCATTGAAGATGTCACCTCCCTGAAAGATGATGCTCAGTGTCTCTGGATAATTAATTCATGGTGATAACCCCAGTTCTTTGACTTTAGGAATATAGTATTCTAAATCCTCCAATCCTTTATTGAAGAAGCTACCAGATTTTGGGTAATCTTTACTGTTGCTCCTTGATATTTGAATTGCTCTTGTCTGGCAATTTGCAGTATTTTTTCCTTGATATTTTAATTCTGGAGTTTTGCAACAATGTTCCTTGCAGTTTTCCTTGTGGAATCTCTTTCCAAAGATGATCAATGAATTCTTTCAATGAGTATTTCTCTCTGTGTTTCTAGAATAGTGGACCTGTTTTTCTTGATAATCTCTTAAAGAATGATATCCAGTATCTTTTTTTTTTCTTTTAGTCATTGCCTTCAAGTAGGCCAATAATTTTTAAGTTGTCAATTTTAGATCTATTTTCCATGTCAGCCGTTTTTTTCCAATGAAGTATTTTACATTTTCTTCCATTTTTTTCATTGTTTAAGTTTATTTGATGGGTTCTTATTGTCTCACAAAGTCATTAGCTTCCATTTGCCCTATTCTAGTTTTTAATGTGTGATTTTCTTCAGTTAGCTTTTGTATCTCTTTTTCCATTTGGTTAATTCTATTTTTCAAGGTAGTATTTTCTTCATTGGATTTTTTTTTTTTTTTTTTTGCTTTTGGCCAATTGTATTTTTTAAGGAATTACCTTTCTTTTCAAAGCTGCTGCCTCTCTCTTGCATCTCTCTCATTTTCTTTTTCATTTTTTTTCTTCCATCTCTTTCCTTTCTAATTTTTTTCTTCTACCTTTGTTATTTGCCTTTTAAAGTCTTTTATGAGCACTTCCAAGAAACCTCTTTGGGCTTGAGATCAGTTCATATCACTCTTTTAGATTTCCTCTGTGGACATCATCTGAGTGCATCTTCCTTGGTCTTCCTTGTCACCATGGTAGCTTTCTAAGCTTTCTATGGTCAAGGGTCTTTCACGTTTCTTGCTCATTTTTTCTTCTTTCTTAGTATTTCCTTTTTTTTAACTTTTAAGGCTGAGTTGTGCCTCTGGAGTGAAGGGGTTGCTCTCCCAAGCTTCTTGTGCAACTCTGAGCCTTATCTTTGTGTTTGCAGAGGGTTGCTTTTTCTGCTCTTTCCAGGAAACATCCTGGTTTCCCAGTGTTTGCCTTCAGAGCTGGGACTGGAAGCAGCCCAATTGGTTTCTCGGCTTCTGAGCCAGAACCGAGGATCTCAGTCGCTGATCTGCTGTAATTAAGACACTCTCATTGGTTTTCCCAGAATCTCTCTGACCTGAGCTCAACACCCAGTGAGACTGACCTTTTTTTGAAGTTTTCCAGTCCATCTTCAGCTGGAGAGTGGTTTCATTCCATCAGATTCAGCTTAGCAGCTTGATTTCATGTGGTTTTTGGAGGAAACTGGGAGAGTTCAAGCAGCTTTAATTTTTGTTTTTTGTTCTGAAGTTATGATTTCACTGATGTCAAGAACTTCTCAGGTGAAATGTTTTCTCATTACAAATCAACAACTCCGAAATCAGCAGAACCAGGAGAACATTATACACAGCAACAAGACTATACGATGATCAATTTTGATGGACATGGTTCTCTTCAAAAATGATGTGATTCAAATTAGTTCCTATTGTTCAGTGATGAAGATACTCATATACATCCAGAGAGAGGCCTGTGGGAACTGAGTGTGGATCACAACACAGCATTTTAACGCTTTCTGTGAATATCTCCATGCATTTTGTTTTCCTTCTTAGGTTGTTTTTTCTTCTTCTCTTTCTAGATCTGATGTTTCTTATGCAGTAAGATAACTGTATAGATATGTATACATGTATTGTATTTTGTCATATAATTTATCCTATTTAGCATGTATTGGATGACCGGTCATCGGGGGGCGCCGCGTCGGGAGAAGGAGGGGAAAAGCTTGGGAAAAAAAGTTTTTTGCAAAGGTCAATGTAGAAAAATCACTCATGTTTTGTAAATAAAAAGCTTCATAAAAAAAAAACAAAAAAACAAATCAACCAACTCCTAGAAGGTAGCTAGATGTAGTAGTTGGTAGAACACTGTATTTTCAATGCAGAAGACCTGAATTCAAATCCAGCTGAATCCTGGTCAAGTCACCTAACTTTTTTCATTCTTATTTTCCTGATCTGTAAAATGGTGAATCCACTCCCTAGAATAATTATAAAGATCAAATAATTCACATATATAAAGCTACTTTTAAACCTCAATTGTCATCTACGATCTAGCTATTATGATTTTATAATTTTGGAGATTTTTCTCAGGCACAAAGAGATTAAATGATCCACTTATAATATCATAACTTGAAATTTATTAAAAATAACCTTGGAACATTGGGCTTCTAGACTCTAAGACTAACACAGTCTCTATTATGTCATATCCACTTTTCACACACACACACAAAAACCCCTACACATTTGAATAGTCTTCAAGGTATATCTAAAGTTGTATATATTTTCCATTTTAAAATGGCTAAAATTACTAGAATTTTTTGGGTGTATTTTAAAATGGAAAAGTGAGTATTTTGCCTAATTTGAATAACTTCACTGATGTCTGAATCTTTTAGTGATGTCTTCTTCCACTGTTGCCACTGGGTATGGGATTAAAAGGGAGGAAGGTAAAGGCAAAACTAAGATAATGGAGAAGGGCAAGAACTTGCCTGAACTCTTCCAAATTTCCTTCCAAACAACTTTAAATAATGTTTCTAATTCTCTAGTGGTAGAACCCACAAAAGGATGGTGTGAAATAATTTTCTAGTCTGAGACAACTTAGAAGATTATCAAGAAAGGTCTGTCACACCAGGGTGAGAGTGGAGCAGCACATCAACAAGCCAGTAGTGGCTGATCCAGTACTCTCAGCCTCATTGAAAGCCTCAAAGAAAAATATGAATTTATCTCAAGCCATAGAGCTCAAAAAGGATTCTAAAAATAAATTAAGAGAGGTAATGGAAAAGTTGGGGAGAGGAGGGAATGAGACTAATGTAAGGAAATCATAAAAATCATTTAAAAAGTTTCATAAAGGAGGCACACACAAAAAAATAAGAAAATAACACCTTCAAAAAATAAAATAGCCCAAATGGTAAAAGGCACAAAAATTCAGAGAAAAGGATTCTTTAAAATAATTCCTTCAAAATTAAAATTGAGCAAATGGAAGCTGACTTTATTAGAAATAAAAAAAAGAAAGAAAACAGTAAAATAAAGCCAAATATGTAAACTTATTAGAAAAAAAAAAACTGATCTGGAAAACAGATCCAGGAAAGATAATTTAAAAATTATTGGACTAATTATAAAGCGAAAATGGAAAGAACATACCAATCACATCCTGAAAGAGATCCCAAAATGAAAACCCCAAGAATATCATAGTCAAATTCTATAGCTCTCAGATCAAAGAGAAAATATTGAAAGTAGCTAGAAATACAATTCAATTATTGTGGAACCACAGCAAGCAATTTTTGTTGTAATTCTAACTTCCTTGACCTCCAGAGTACCATATTCCAAATCATCCAATTCTTTAGTGTAGAATCTTTTATTTTCCTGACTGAATTAATAATATTTGAGATTTGGATTTTTTTTTTCAGTCTCTATTTTACCCTCTGATTCTAGAGTAGATTCTAGTTTTCTTTGACAATTTCTTAAAAGATGATGTCTAGATTTTCTCCCCCTCCCACTTTTTTCATGACTTTCAGGTAGTCTAATGATTCTTAAATTATCTTTCCTGGATTGTTTTCCAAGTCAGTTCTTTTTAGCAGTGAAGTAAATATTTTCTTTTCTTTTCATTTTTATTCTTACTTTGTTTCATTGCTTCTTTTGTTTCATAGAATCATTATGTTCCACTTGTCCAATTCTAATTTTTAAGGAATTCTTTTACTTTTAATTTATTTTATTTTTCCCCAGTTAAACACATTTTTTACCTTCATTCATTTTCAAAACTTTGAATTCTAGATTCTCTTCTCCTCCCCTCCCCACCATGAGAAAGCAAACAATTTAATATAGGTTATACATGTGTAGTCGTACAAAGCATTTCCTTAAGTCACGCTATAAAAGAAAACATATACTTCCTCTCTCCTCCCCCAAAAAAAACTTCAAGAAAAATTTTTAAAAATTTTAAAATATATATTTCATTCCATATTTAGATACTATCAGTTCTTTCTCTGGGAATGGATAGCATTTTTCATCATTAAACCCTTCAAAGTTTGTTGGATCATGATGTTACTGAGAATAGTCAAGTCATTCACAACTGATCATATTGCAATATTGCTGTTACTTTGTATATAATACATGTTGCTTTGCATCTGGTCATGGAAATATTTCTAGGTTTTTCTGAGAGGACCCTGCTCATTATTTCTTATGGTATAATAGTATTGCATCATAATCATGTGTCATTTGTTCAGCCATTCCCCAATTGGTGGGCATCTCCTCAATATTCAATTTTCTGTCTCCAGAACAAAGCTGCTATAAATATTTTTGTCCACATAGATCCTTTTCCATTTTTTGCTTTTTATCTCTTTTTTAATACATACCTATTAGTGATAATTGCTAGGTCAAATGGCATTCATGTTTTTATACTTTGGGTTATAGTTCCAAATTGTTCTACAGAATATTTGAATCAGTTCACAGTCCCAATAGAAGTATATAAATGTCTCATTTCCTCCACATTCTCTCCAACATTTATTTTCCTTTTCTGACCTATTAGCCAATCCACCAAGGATCAGGTAGACCTCAGAAATGTTTTAATTTGCTTTTCTCCAGTCAGTAGTGAATTAGAGCACTTTTCCATATGACTATGGGTAGCTTTGGTTATTTCATCTAAAAACTGTTCATATCTTTTAATCATCTATCATTTGGGGAATGGCTCTTATTTTTATAAATTTAACTTACTTCTCTATATGTTTGAGAAATGAGGCTTTTATCAGAGAAACTTGTTTTAAAATTTTTCCCATTTATTATTGCTAAGTGTATTTCCCCCCATCTCAATTTATACTATTCTATCTCTCTTTTCACCCTGTCCCTGCTCAAAAGTGTCAGATATTTACTGACTATGTAACCAGGATTAATAGCTTAACCCTTCTCTGTTCCGTCATCTATAAAGTGAGGGTAACAATTGCAATTACATCCCAAAGTTGTTTTAGAGAATAAAATTAGGTAATGTTGTAAAGCACTTTCTTAAATTTTAAGTTCTGGCTAAATACTGCTATTGTTATTACTACTTTCACACTAAAGAAATTCCAGACCTGTTGCAGTATTAATGCTGAATATTCACTAAATGTGTACAAAGGAAAGGACTCTACTGCAAACCCCAATATATTCAGAATTCAACGTTGGAATCAGACTTTTTAAAAAATTATGAAATGGCTGAACTCTCAGAAAAGATATGATGAATCCACTTTTCATTACTTGTTGTCTGTGATTGGCTCAGGTTTGAAAGTTTCTGTTAACTTTAAAATTGAATCTCTGGTTCCTTATTTCTGGGAACTGATGATTTATAGCAATGTCAGTTTGAATTGCTCAGAAGAACTTCATACCTAAGCTATTCAATTTGCATATGATGGCATTTTTCTGAAGAACTTGAAAAGATCAGAAGATACATAGCATTTTTAATTTGATTGCAATGTTAAGCATTACTAAAGCACTGAATAAAGGAATAAAGATAAAAAAAGTTTTCATTGCCATGTGTGGTTTCCTCACACATATGCAGTACTTCCTACTGATATTGACATGAACTTAGCTAATGATTAGCCATTAATAGATGTTCAGCTTTGAGGGTAGGATTCTGCTGGCATATCCTAGAGAATCTTCTTCCTGTCTGCTTGGATGACTAAAACAGGATTTGTTTTTTGTTTTTGTTTTTCAACAGGCTAGAATTTTTAGATGAAATGAGCTAAGGATAAATGTAAAATTATGTACTTTTAAAGTTTATTTTTTGATCCCAAGTATAAGTTAGGAATTGTGTTGATTATTTTCCCTGTGTGGGTATAGAGGAAATAGATTTAATGTAAATTAATCATAATTAGCCTCACAGAGAACCTATTAGGTAGATGGAATATAATGTAATTATTATTCCCATTTTACCTATAAAGAAATAAGGTATAAACATTTTAAGTGCCCACTCAAGATCACATAGCTAATTAGTAATTAAGTCTTTCATGGGATCCAGGTTTTCGGTCCATGAAAGGAGCTTTCTTTTTACTCAATCATATTGATCACTAGGGTTTACTTTAGTAATTACAGGGATCATCTATGAAGTCTTATGGAGAGTTAGATTTAAAATATTGAGAAAGTTGGGTCCAATTGGATGGAATGTAGATAGACATAGGAAAGATGTTCCAAAAGGGAAGAATAGTGTTGTTGAGATTAAAAAGGAAGACAGAGTATTTTCTTGGCAGAAGAAACAAATAAACTGATGTAAAATATATATAGCCTTAGGTTTTAGTTAAGCAAAGGCATGAAAAGGGCAGGCTGAGAGAAATTGTGGTAATATATTAGGGAGTTTAGTGAGGGAGAGATGAGAGCATTTATTTACAAGAATAACTTCTAATTTGCCTTCAAATAATATAAGAAAAAGTTGGAAGAATATTAGAAACAAAGGGAGAAACTAGGAAACAATGGCTCCCTTGCAGTAAGAAGAATCAACTATTTACCAGTGTTTGGAAGCTGAATGTCTTAATATTTACACATGAATTTGTTTCTTGAATCTTTCAAAGATTTTTTTAATAATTGATAAGATGTCTTTTGCAAATATATGCATTTTCAAAACAAATGAATTTAAAAGTTTTTTATACATTTTTATAAGTTTATTATAAGTAAATTTGATTCTTCTGTTCTTAATTTAAGCATATATATATATATATATATAAAGATGTAATATGTCTATATATGTCTGACATGTACCTATACCATATTCTGTGAGCAACTTTCAAGATTAAGTGACCCTAAGCATGCTATGAAATTAATATAGAAATTATGTGTAGTGCCTTTTAAATATTTAATTAAGGTTAGAAATGAGCATTCCCTGACTCTAATTTAAGCATTCCCAGCTTCTCATGGGAAAATCCTTGTAGTTTATGAAGGTGTAGCAGATTAGATTTGTTGGTGTTTAGTCAAAGATCTTTTGATCTAGTACATTTTCAAATGCCTCCTATGATGATTTTAACTTTGTTACTATCAATATTCAAAGAATCCACTTTATCACTCTTTCCAAGGGGCATGTGGTGTTGCAAGAAATACTAATCAGTAGGGTTTATTCTCCCAATAGTCACATTATTCTATTCATCTAGCAGGTTTATAGTACAGTTTTTCTCAGTAATAATCAAGCATGATTCAGCTGTCCATAAGTTAGAATTTATTTGAAACTTTTTTTTAAAGGACTGAACCTTCCAAAATAAAAGAAGCAGCCCTTGCTCACTTGTGCAAAGCCACATTTCCATAGTGACACCCAGCCTTCTGGTCCTTGTGTTTCAATGAATAAAAATAATTACAGAAACTCTAGTTGTTCCTGTAAATTTTGTAACATTTCAGAAAATCTGCAAAAAAAAATATAGCAATTGCTCTACTGGGAACAGAGATACTATTCCTTTTGTAAATCTTTACTATGGTGCCTTCTCAATTTATTTGTCAGTCTCTGCTTTTCTGGAGTGATTTTAACTCAGAAAATATCCCTGCAAACCCAGACATATAAAGCACCAACAGTGTGCAGTGTGTCTTAAGGAAAGCAACCCTTGCCTGCTCCTAGGAATTCCTAGTCTAATTGAGAAAATGGGTCATCCTAATCTAATAATCTATAAGTATGAGTCAGAACTATAACTAGACTAAGGCAAGAAACTGGGGATTTTACCCCCAGTGCACCTAAACATAAGAGGAACAGAGTAGAGCTGTTCTAATTCTTCACACTCAACCAAATTTAATTCTTCTGCTCATCTTAGCTAAACACTTAGTTAATGAAACACCTTCTATGTGCATGGCTAATTACTTCATCTCAATTTATTTCCTATCTATAATACAGTCAGATTAATCTAAGTGCTCTGTCAGTCATATTCATATAATAAACACATATGTGTGTATATGCATACATATATATATGTATATATTTTTTTACCAGGCTTGATAGGGGGACTAGAAGAGATTATGAGTCACTGGGTCATGGATTTAGAGCTGGAAGGGACCTTAAAGGTCATTTAGAACAATCCTTTCATTTTAGTGATGTGGAAACTAAGGGCAAGAAAAGAAATGTAAATTGCCAAAGCACAGAAAGGAAAGTGGAAGAGCAAGTCTATCATGATTTCTTCCACTATACCATGGAAGCCTCTCAGATCATCAATCCTTTTAGAACAAAGCTTTTTGAACTTTTTTTTACTGATGATCCCCTTTTGCTTGAGAAATTTTTACACCACCATAGGTATATAGGTATATAAAAATAGATATACAAACCAAACATTTGCTGACCATGAATCATAATTTCATGATCTCCACATTCAGTTATGAGTCATCACATGGAATCACAACTCAGTTTAAGAAACTGCTTTAGAGAATAGAGGGGGAAGTCAGAAAAGTTAAGGGCAAGATGAAGGTGAAGAACATACTTAGGAGGATTAAGAGAGTGGGAAAGATACTTGGAGAAGAGATGATAGAATTTTAGGATTTGAAAACTAGAAGTAGAGTAGTTGTGGAGATACTGAGGATTTGTTTTCCTTTCTATGCCAAATGCTTGACTCAGAGATTAGTACTTAATTATTAAAGTTTATTATTATTGATTGTTATTTTTATTATTATGCACATTATAGATAATATATAAGTATAATATATAAAATATGCATTATAATAAATAATAATTAATATTTAGAGTATACTATTGATATTAATTGTTGATATTAATAATTATTAAAGAGCTTATAAATTCTTAATAAATATTTGTTGATTTGAAGTATGATTTTCTGAAGTACTTGAAGTAAAGGTAAAGTGTTAATTACTATCTTAGGGAGAGGGTAGATAAGGAGTAAAGGAAGAATAGAATTTGGACTTTAACTCAAAGCAACGAAAAACTTTTAAAATGTTTAAAATAATTATTACATGTAATTTAGGGAAAATATTATTTTAAAATTGCTAAAGAGTTAAGACATCATCAGTAATAACAATCCTTGAGGACACTATGGAATCCTAGATGGAAAGCTGGAAGAAATGTTAGGCATCATTCAGTGTGATCAACTCACTTTGCATGTGAAGGAATTAGATGGCATAGTGATACTTGAGCCAGGAACACCTGATTTAAAATCCTGTCTCATACACTTAGCAGCTGTATATTCTTGGGCAAGTCTAATTAACCTCAATTTCCTCATTTATAAAGTGAGGATAATAATAGTACCTATCTCCGAAAGTTGTTGTGGGAGTAAAGTGATATAATATTTGTAAAGCACTTTGCAAACCTAAAACCTTGTTATATTTAGTTAGCTGAACCTTGACTTACTTGCCCAAAGTCACATAAATAATAAAAGTCCAAATCTTCTCAGCTCAAATCTAGATCCCTTTGTACTGTACTTCACTGTCTCTTGAAGAGCCAACTCAACTTCCAAGTTGGGGTTGCTGGCTTTCCTTTGTGATAATGAGACAGAGTGAGCCAGCCCCATGTTTATTTCATAATAATCAGTTAATAAAATACCCAATAAGTGTAGTCATCTCATGGCCATAAATCATGCTAAAGTGGATTACTATGCCAGAAAAAAGTCATTGTTAACATTTCAAAATGGGAGAAGAAGAAATAATAGAACTAAATGGTTCTAATCGCCTGGTAGTGTGATTGCAAGGGTTAGAAACTTCCCTGTTGGGATTGCTCCCTTGGTTGTGCTTCTCTGTTTTCTGAGCAGTTACTATTGCTTGGACTCTTTTGACTTAACTGTCCCATCCCCCTCATGGTGCATGCCTGCAGTGAAGCTTATCCCTGAATGGAGAACAATACTGCCACGTATAAGGAGCTTTTTGTGGCCTTGTAATTCCAAATTACTATGATATATTACTGTCGTTTCCTAGAACTTTGTTCAGGAGAGAAGAAAGATGAATGAAATAAATTACTTCAGTGGTCAGAAGCTGAGGGGTAGCCCAAGTTGCTCTGGAGGGTAGTAATCTTTCATACCTGTTCCTTTGTCACCACGTCAGGACTCCCATTTTTGAAGGATTCTCATTGCTTACTGGCTAGGACCTGGTCCCAGCATATTTCTGCTAAGCAGACTGTCCGAACTACTCCTACTTCTAAGTGTTGTCATAGGTGCAGCAAGCTCTCTGTTTTATAGCTTTCACCTGGCCGTTTGTAAATTACACAGCAGATTTTCCATGATCCTTTCCTCTGAGAAATACTGAATGTTCTTTCCTGTCATCTACATTGAAGAAAAGATATGGCACTGTTTCTTTACACCTTTACACTTTACAATTTCTCCCATGGATTAAATTTGAAAGACATGGATTAGAGATTGAACAACACTTGTTGAATAAGGGATTAAGTTTGGAGTAGTGACAGGAATAATAAAAATGATAATAACTAGTATTTGTATAACACTTTGTGGTTGACATAGCATTTTTGTAAATGTCATTTTATCTCCATAATAACCCTAAGGAAAAGATATTTTAGTTTTCCCTTTTCATCTCAATGGAAACTAAGGCTGAGAAAGGTTTTGCCCAAGGTCATATAGCTAGGAAATGTCTGAGCTTGAACTCAAGTCTTCCTAAATCCAATTCCATTGCTATCGACTGTGCTATCTAACTACTCCCAGAGATTTTAGCATTAGTTTACCGAGGGGAGGGGAGAAAGGGAAAACAACAAGCCTTTATTATCTATTATGTGCCAGTCACTGTGTTAAGAATTTATGCCCAGGGTCTCATTTTGTCATCACAGGACCTTTTTCAATTTCCATAACTATTTTCCTTCCTTCAATAACTTTTGTCTATTTACCTTTACAAAATCTACCCTCTTTTAACAATAGCAACAAAATCTGCTAATCTCACTTTCCCCATCAGTGAGGGAATGAACAGGTGAGGAACCCAGCAGATCCTTTGCTCCTTTTTCCTAATCATGGTTCTGTTGCCCCCTGGTCATTTCTGAGACTTCAGGAAACTGTCTAATGAGGCAACACTTTGAGGCCATGTATCTAAACTCAAGAGAACGCCCACATATGAGTCTCTAGATCACATCTAAGGAGAGATCTCTAATTTGAAAGAAGATTAACTTGGAAACAGAGTATTTGATTTATTAAGAAGTGAATTTGTCCAAACCATTTTCTCTCTCTTATCTTTCAAATGTAATACTGGCTCATTATAATACCCTCCCAAATGAAGGTAATAGCTAGTACTTATATAATGCTATAAAGTTTGAAAAGCAATTTACATATATTTCATTTGATCCTTTAACAATCCTAGGAGTAAATTTTATAATCTAGTGAATTATCCAGGGTCACACAGCTAATAATTCTTCGAGGCAGGACTGGGATCTTCCTGACTCCAAGCCTGGCATCTCACCCTTGTGCCACATAAGATACCCTTTGTTTGCAAAGTATTTACATAGCTCAGAGGGAAAGCATAAGGTAGATTCCCTGTGCAATGATAAAACTTTGTTTATAGTTTTGTTTTGTTTTTGTTTATTTGTATACATGTAGGTTCATATATATTTGCTATTTGCTTGATTCCCTTATAACTTTGGACAAGTCATAACTCATCATGGTTTTCTACTTCCTTATCTATAAAACTGAGGACCTGAATAAGAAAATCTCTTTGATCCCTTCAAGCTCTAAATCTGTAACCATATGAGCTGTATCTAGGAACCTTTACTATTCCCTCCCAAGTAGAACATAAGCTTCTTGAAAGGGGGATTACTCTGTTTTTATGTTTCCTCAATTCCTAACTCAGTAGTTTACACAAATATGAATAGGATTGAATCCTCTAGAGTGTTATTGCCCATATGTGTTTCATTGTGCAGAGAACAGTCACTTCCACATACAGCTATTTAACAGTGAAAGTAGATCCCATCAACTGTTTCATTAACTATCTTTTTTTTTCTTTTTGCTGAGGCATTTGGGGTTAAGTGACTTGACCAGGGTCATATAGCTAGGGAATGTTAAGTGTCTGAGACCAGATTTGAACTCAGGTCCTCCTGACTTCAGGGCTGGTGCTCTATCCACTGCGCCACCTAGCTGCCCCTCATTAACTATCTACAGAAAGATCAGAGTCATATCCTTTGTCTTTGAGTGGGGAGGTTGGCAAAGGGAGAGAAGATAGGTAAATCAGAAGATTTTACTCTGCTATTTATAGCAGTATCATATTGTGATTATCTTTGGATATGTCCTTGGGTAATAAAGAATCGATAGTTCACTAATTTACAGTATATAGCCAATCCAGGAAAGAGAAGGTCAGGATCCTTAGGGAATAGCAAAATGTATTAGGAGAATTCATTGAAAATCTTTGCTTGCTGCTGTGTGCAGAATGATGGCTTTTCTTAACCTTTTGTCAACTATCTTTCACTGATCTGAGTTTGGAACAGTTCTAAAAATTTTAGACAGGAAGATGCAGCTACCAAAAGTTTAAGTTGTGTGTGCTTAAATTTCATAGCCACTATTTAACCTGATTTTTTTCTTTTTAATTAGAGGAAAGCAAACATGATGAAAAAGCAAACTATACTCAAATAAACTGGGAAAGATGATTTTGTGTTCTCCAGCTAGTACCTTTATTCCCAATTTCCTTCCTGCATATTTAGGTGTTAATATTGCCCATTGTATGAACTGGTAAATCATTTATTTCCATAGTGCCCCAATATAAAATCAGGATGAGAATTATCCACTTTAGAGAGATTTCTGTGAAAATTCAATTGTTATTGTCAGAATGCCAAGTTAAATGAGTCAAAATAATTTTTTTTTCAAATCTATAAACATCATTCTCAAAATTCTAGGTCAATAAAGATTTGGGATGACCTTTTCTACCCTTGCCTACTTCTTCCTTGATATTCTGTGGGGATTGGGTTAATCATAGTATATAGTCTTCCAAAAAGGAGAAGAGGAAAAAGCTACTAAATTATTAGAGTATCAAGAATCAGTTTATGATTTTCAAAAATCACCTAATGAAATACACTGCATCATTATCTAGAACATTTGCAAAACTACTACATATGTAGTATTTTGCTCAGTATTCTTTATGGGGAAAAAATTAAATTAAAAGCTACAATTGAAACTTTCCTGTGAGGAAATTATAATCAGTTTTTATTGAAAATGATTCAACAGGGGCAGCTAGGTGGCGCAGTGGTTAGAGCACCAGCTCTGAAGTCAGGAGGACCTGAGTTCAAATCTGGTCTCAGACACTTCCTAGCTGTGTGACCCTGGGCAAGTCACTTAACCCCAATTGCCTCAGCAAAAAGCAAAAAAAAAAAAAAAAGAAAGAAAATGATTCAACAATATTAATTAACTGCATACTATATACAAGACATTATAGTACTTTTTGGGAAAGCAAAAATAAAAACAAAAAATAGTCTCTGACCTGCACTCTACTGGGCATTTCTAAAACTTTTTTGGTTATCTTGCCTATTTCACATATCTGGGCATGATCTATTGGAAAATACTGATAGTCCAGAAACTTTTTAAATGCTGCACATTTAAAGGTACACATTTAGAGAAGCTTATAACATTATTCAATTCCACAAACCCTCCCTAACCTGCCATTACTCTAGATTGCTGTCAAAGATTGCTAGAGTCTGTAGTGTGGTATTACCAAGGTGTCATGATTTAACTGTTGGTGATGCAGTTCTTAAAGTATATTCACAGTTTTTCATGCTTTCCCTATAATTTGGGCATGCTGCTAAAAGGTAGCCACAGTGTGTGAGGAGTGCCTTGGCTGCAAAGTGAATGTACTTCCAAAGGTCTCAGGTGGTAGTTTTCTGTTCAGTTTCATCAACTTAGCCTATTTTTAATTTATCAAAAGGAAATTTCTCAATTAAAATATGACAATTTAAGCAAATATCAGCAGACCTCAAAGTAGGTAATGATTCGAGCCTTTAAAAATACTAAGCATGAATGAAGGGATGAAAAGGCATGTATTAAGTAATTACTTTGTGCCAAGCACTGTATTAAGTGTTAGAAATACAAAGAAAAAAGAAAAGACTCTCTTTGCCTCCAGAGAACATATATTCTAATGGAAGAAAAAGTCTACACAACAGACTGGAGGTCAGGATGGGTCATTTTGGTCAGGAAAGCTACAATGATGGTGAGTGACTTTTGAATTGCTTAACCGTCTCTTTCTTTGTTTCTTTCTTAATTCTAAGGGATTTTTGTTGTTGTTGTTTTTTGTTGTTTTGTTTTGTTTTTGTAACAAGTGTAGTTGAGCAAAATGAAGCCACAGAGTAGCCATGTCCAAAAACATGTTTCTTTTTGCACCTTGAGTCCATCAATTTTTGCCCAAAATTGGGTAAGATGCTTCATCTTATTCTCTGGAGATATAGAGGGTTATTCCATTGATCAGAATTAAAATTCATTAAAAGGTTGATTTTTCTTACACTCTTATTGTACTTCTGTAATTTGTTTTTCTTATTCTTCTCATCTCAGGATTCTCTGCAATAATCTCTTTTGTCATTTTTTTTACCTCTCAGTAATATTCCATTTTGTTCACATATCAGGATTTGTTTATCCATTCCAAAATTTATGGACACTATTTTAGATTCTAATTGTTTTGTTTTTCTTTCCCCTTCCTTTCACTCCTCATTTCAAATCAAGTTTATTTTGGCCATGGTAATATTGTATGATATTCCATAATACTTTCTCCCAAACCTGTTTGTTTCCCTTTTGACTTTGATATGTTTCTACACTAAAATACATGTATGTGTGTGTTCAATGTTTCTTTGATCATTTAAGAACAGTAAGTTTAATTTGATGTGCATTCCCCTCACCTCTTCCTCTATATTTATTTGCACTTCTCACAACCAAATTATATCAAGTTTTACTCCCTTTTTTCTTCTTTTTATACTCATTTTTTTCCGTCTGTCTATTCTAGTTTCCTAGATGTCTATTTATTATATAAGGTACATGTATTTCTAAGCTATTTTTCTCCTTTCAATTCATTTTTTTTAATAGCTTGTATTTCATTTTTATCTTTTGCTTCCTTTCTTTTAGGTATTCACATAATCTTGTGGAAAATACATATTTTTTTCAAAATTGTTGACTAAATTATTTATTACATGTTTGTTTATGTTTATTTCTATGATTTCTTATATACTTTGCTGTTTTATTTGATTTGATTATATTGGTAACTTCATCCTGAGTTGAGGCTTTGCACCAGGACCAGAATCTACCTTTAGCCCCTCTTTTGGATGAGTTATGGCCCTGTTTGGTCTCTATGACCTGGGACTTTGTGCTTACTTTTACCTCTTGGAATTAGTGCCCACCCTTTTCCCTATGACCTTATTTTGAGAATCTCTGGGTCCTCTGAGTTCCATATACCATTCAGCTATTCTGGGACTCCACCATTCTCTGGAAATTCCAAAAACTTCCTTTCTTGGGGAGAGAGGAGAATCTTCTGGTGTTTTTATTTTCATACATTGAACCCTTCAAGCCATGATATCTTTGGCCTGTCTTTATTGGTGCTGAAGGGTACTGGCTTATTTGCCTATCTGGTTTTCATTTTGCTGGTGTCCTGCTTTCTTATAGCCAATGGAATTCAGGCTGACATTTTTTGATGTTTTGAAGTAGAATAAGTAACTTCCTCTAATGTATTATTTGATTTCTTAATTGTTGTTCTACTGATATGAATTTCAGGTCTATGATGAAATAAATATGTAGGAGTGAAGTATAAGGTTTGCCTCTGTTCAGGCAGTCATCTTGACTGGAACCTGTCACTGTCTTTATTATTGTTACGAATTCAACATATTTTTCAAGAATTCTTCAGAAGCAGTTTGCTAATATTCTAGGCTTTTTAGTGAGTTGCTGGTTTATTGTTGATACTTCCTAGCACAAATCTCTTCTGATTCAGTAACTCTATATATCAGGTGCTTGATATAACATGGAATTTACCATAAGTCTACCATAAGTTCCAGAAACGTCCAGATATCATCCAATATGCATTCAAGTTTCTTTAACTAGAAGATCTCCTAAGCTTAAATACTTACAATACCATGATACTTTAATAATTAGAGAAATAATTTGTCACACAAAGGGAAATATGAAATAATATTTACATTGTTTGAGAATTACATTTATTACATATAGCATGGTCCCAGACAGACCCTACCCCTCAAATTCTTCCTTCCTCCCATTCCTTACCCCTGTTTCCTGCTCTCTTTAGTGAAGTTCTTAATAAATTCTCAACCAATATGTCTATTTCTGTGGACAAGAATAAGGAATGAATAAGACCTAGCCCCTGCCTTTAGGTAACTTATAAGATGAGTCAATCAGTGAATGAATAAGGAATGAATAAGACCTAGCCCCTGCCTGCCAGGTATTATACCTGACGGCAGCTGGGTCTTACCTCCTCCCGAGCTTCCATCTGAACACAACCTGCGTGTTCTCCAAGGAGAGTCATAAGCCAGAAGAAGATGAAATCAAGTAGCTCTTTATTTAGCCACTTCTCACCACCAGCCTCCCCTCCTTGCCTCCTTCCCCCCTTGCCTAGCCTTGCCATTGCCTCTCCTACCCTTTGTAGTCGCCCTTTATCCTCTTAGCCCACCCACCTTTTAGGAATAGACTTTGTATTGATATGAGGAAGTCAGAAAGACAGTGGAGCTCACATCCTAATAACAGAGCACACCTAGGGGAAAGCCTGTTTTTTAGATCACTTTGAATAGCTCTTTTATCTGAGCCATTATCAGTAATCTCATCGAGTCTCTGGGGTCTCAAGTACTCAAGGGAACTGCACACAATACCTTCTTATCCTCAAGTCAAGACAAACTTCTTCTCAGGATCCCTTTTTTGGGCCTTAACATCTGCCTTTAGGAAACTTATAAGATAAGAGTCAATCAAAAAGTATTTATCAAATATCTAATCCATGCGAGACACCATGCTAGGCACAGAGGAAGAAATGATCCCTTTTAACAATGAACTTATGTTCTAATGAATTAGATGTAAAATTAAAGATAAAAATATATTAGCCATAAAAATAAAATTAATAAATGTATATATAAATATAAACAAAATAGTGAAGTATACATATAGTAAGGATGCTAAGCCTAAATACAGAAAACTTTGATGCAAGATCCAAAAAACATGAATTTATAACTAGAAGAGACTTTGCACACCTCTGCATCCAACTTCCTCATTTTATACATAAGTAGACTGAGACAATGAGAAAGGTTAAGTGACCTTTTTAAAATAAAGCAATATTTGAACTAGACTTTGAAAAATGGGTAGAATTTTGACATTCAGGATTATACAGAGAAAACATTCATAAGATCCCAGAATTTAGAGGAAGAACCAGGGCTGTTGTGGATCCAACTCTTACCACTTATAAAATCCAATGTTAAGTTTTTGGTATAAGCATTTGCACCTTGGAAATCAGCATACACTACAAATTAGGATTTGTTTTATTGTCTTGTTACCTATCTAAATTTAACATTCTAGAGAAAATATTAACAACACAGATTAAACTAAAAATATATTATGTGTGCTTTTTTAATTAATTTTTTTTTTTATATTTGAGAGCTTTTATCACTTCACTCCTGAGCTAAGGAACTGAAGGGATAATCCAGCCAATAACTTCTCAGGCAGTATTTTACAGAAGGAGAAATTGAAGCCTAGAAGGGTTCAGTACCTTGGCTGTATTTGGGCAAAGACAAAAAGAAGACTGCCACCAGTGGTACAGAGTAGGAAAAGAATGCTGGTTAACTGGAGCATGTCATATCTCAGAAATAGTGAAAAAATAGGAGTGGAGAAAATTGTTGAGGTTTGATTATGGATTTATACTCTTTGAATGACAGGCTAAAGGAGTTGACATTTTTTATGTAGACAATATTGAATTATTGATTTTTGAACAGATAGTGACATGATTAAAGTTCTGTTTTAGGAGGATAGAATGTCAATTGTATGGTATTGATTTCTAGGGTGGGGAGTCTACAAGCAGGGAGACTGATTAGCTGACTATTCAGATAAGAAGCAAGTAATTAGGTACTTAGGGCACTGGTAATGGAAAGGTGACAATGTAAAATGGCCAGGTAGGATTGAAAGGATTTTGTGACTAATTGGATGTGGAGAAAAAGGTATCTGAAACAATGAGGAGGCACACTGAGATTTCAAATCCGCAGAATTAGGGAGGCTGGTAATACCATTCAAAAAAATAAGAAGATAGTGGAGTGGACAAAACATTTAAGCAAGTATTAAGATTAAAAAATAAAATTCTAGGACAGCTTCTGCCACTTACTTTAAACCTTTGGGTCTTCATTTCTTATCTGTAAAATAGATTTGGATGAAATCGTCTCTTCCATTGCTAACAGTCTATTGTTTCTGTGGTTCTAAGGAAGGAGTAGGAAATGATTTTGGAAAGAATATGATGAGTTTAGCAGTAATGGGAGGAAGGTTAGGTGTTGAGTAGTATGTGCAGGTGTGGAAATAGTAGCACAGAGATCAGGAGTGAGTTCAGGTATAGATAGAAACGATAAAGATAGAAAGTAGATATACACATCATTCTTAAACATAGACATATACTTTTTGTAATAATAGATTTTTATTTTCAAAATACATGCAAAGATAGTTTTCAACACACCTTTGCAAAACCTTTTGTTCCAAATTTTTCTCCCTTCTTTCCCCTACCCTTTTCCCTAGACAGTAAGTAATCCAATATAGATTCAACATGTGCAATTCTTTGATAAATATTTCCATATTTATCATGCTGCACAAGAAAACCAGACCAATAAGGAAAAAAATGAGAAAGAAAAAAAGCAAACAAATAACATCCAAAAAAGGTGAAAATACTATAGTGTGATCCATATTAAGTTCCCCAGTCTTCTTTCTGGATGAAGATGGCTTTCTCCATCACAAGTCTCTTGGAATTTGCCAGAATCATCTCATTGTTGAAAGGAGTCATGAGGTGATCATCATATAATCTTGTGGTTGCTGTGTACAATTTTCTTTGGGTTCTACTCACTTCACTTAGCATCAGTTCCCATAAGTCTCTCTGGCCTTTCTGAAATCATTCTGTTGATCATTGCTTATAGAAAAATATTATTCCATAATATTCATATACCATAACTTATTCAGTTATTCCCCAACTGATGGGCATACACTCATTTTCCAATTCCTTGCCACTACAAAAAGGGCTGCTAAAAATATTTTTGCATATGTGGGTCCTTTCCCTTTTTTATGATCTCTTTGGGATACAGGCCTAATAGAGATACTGCTGTACCAAAGGGTATGCAGTTTGAGAGATCAGTTCACAACTCCAACAATATATTTGTGTCCCAGTTTTCCCACATCCCCTCCAACATATATTTTTATCTTTTCTTGGCATCTTACCAATGCAAGAGGTATGAAATGGCACCTCAGAATTGTCTTAATTTGCATTTTTCTAATCAGAGGTGATTTAGAACATTTTTTTTTATATAACTAGAAATGGCTTTAATTTCTTCATCTGAAAATTGTCTATCCTTTGACCATTTATCAATTGGATAATGGATTGTGCTCTTATAAATTTGAGTCAATTCTCTATATGTTTTAGAAATGAGACCTTTATCAGAACCCTTCTTTGTAAAAATATTTTTCCCAGTTTTCTGCTTCCCTTTTAATCTTGGCTCATTGGTTTTCTTTGTACAAAAACTTTTTAAATTGATATAATCAAAATTATCCATTTTGTATTTTATAATGTTTTCTAGTTCTTCTTTGGCCATAAATTCCTTCCTTTTCCACATATCTGAGAGGGAGACTATTTCTTGTTCTTCTAATTTTCTTATGGTATCATTCTTTATGTCTAAATCCTGAACACATTTCAACCTTATCTTGGTATAGGGCGTTAGGTGTTGATTGATTCCTAGTTTTTGCCATACTATTTTACCTTTTTCCAACAATTTTTGTCAAATAGTGAGTTCTTACCCCAGAAGCTGAAATCCTTGTGTTTATCAAACACTAGATTACTATAATCATTGACTATTGTGTCTTGTGAACCTAAACCTAACTTGTTCCACTGGAACTAGTTCAACTAATCTATTTCTTAGCTGGTACTAAATGGTTTTGATGACTGCTGCTTTATATTATAGTTTTAAGTCTAGTACAGCTAGACCAACTTTATTTACATGTTTTTCATTAATTCCCTTGAATTTCTTAACTTTTTGTTCTTCCAGATAAATTTTGTAATTATTTTTCCTAACTCTGTAAAGTAATTTCTTGGCAGTTTAATATGGCACTGAATAATTAGATTAACTTAGATAAAATTGACATTTTCATTATATTAGCTCAACCTACCCATAAGCAATTGATATTTTTCTAATTGTTTAGATGTAATTTTATTTGATATACAAATACTTTTGAAAATTCAGTGCAGAGAGGCAACCTTTGAAGGCACAGTGGTAAGAGCAAATAAGAACACCAACGGGGGAGGTGGAGCCAAGATGGCAGAATAAAAGCAAGAACTTGCCCAAATTCTCCCTAAAACCACTCCAATTACATTTAAATAATGACTTTAAATGAATTATAATTATAAATTAATTATAAAGAGATTCAAATACCTAGAACACTAAAAAAGATGGAGTAGAATGTTTCCAGCAGAAGACAGCTTAGAAAGTCAGCAGAAAACATCTGTGGAGCCAGGGTGGGAGTTTGGTGCACAGTACCAGTGCAAGAAGTGCCCCATCCTGGACCCATGTTAGTAAAGTAGGATCTGGTCTAGGGACATTTGAATCAACATCAGTACTGGTTTCTAGAGCTCTCAGTCCAGAGACACCAAAGACAACTTGGAAGATAAACAGAAAAGGTATATGGCAATGGGGTGAGAGTTGAGCATGCAGTACCAACATAAGCCACACCAGTACAACCCTAGTCCCCAGCACCAGAAAGCAGGATTCTGTTGCTTTAGCATACTAGATCTTAAGGTACAGTGGAGTGGGGACACTCTTAACAAATCCAGGGAAGATTCTGACCTGTGGTCAGGTCCCTAGAAGGATTTCTAAAAATAGCTGTACAAAATCCCTGAAGCTTGGGACACTATACCCTCCACCCTGGAAACAGATCCCCCCTTAAGAAAAAAAAAAGAGTTAAAAACTGAGTAATAAATTAGGAAAATAGATGAGTAATAGATTAGGATAACAAAGTTTCTGTCCATAGAAAGTTACTGTGGTGACAAGGAAGATCAAAAACATATACTCAGAAGATTATAACAAAATCAAAGTTCTTACATCCAAAGCCTCCAAGAAAAACAAAAAATTGCTCTCAGATTATGGAAGACCTTAAAAGGGATTTTGAAAATCAAGTAAAAGAGATGGAAGAAAAATTGGGAAAAGAATTGAGAGTGGTGAAAAAGGAAATACAAAGAGCTAATGAGAATACCTTAAAATGCAAAGTTGGCCAAATAGGAAAAGAGGTACAAAAGTTCACTGAAGAAAATAATTCCTTAAAAACTAGAATTAAGTAAAGGAATCTGATGACTTTATGAGAAATCAATGTAAAATAAAGCAAAACCAAAAATTGAAAAAATTGAAAAATATGTGAAATGTCTCATTGGAACAACTGACCTAGATCCAAGAGAGATAATTTAAAAATTCTTGGTCTACCTGAAATTCATGATCAAAAAAAAAAAAAAAAAAGAGAGCCTGTACATCATCTTTCAAGAAATTGTTGAGGAAAACTCTCCTGATATTCTAGAACCAGAGGCTAAAATAGAAATTGAAATAATGCACTAATCAACTACTGAAAGAGATCCCAAAATGAAAACTTCCAGGAAAATTATAGCCAAATTCTGGAATTCCAAGGTCAAGGAGAAAATGTTGCAAGCATTCAGAAAGAAATAATTCAAGTAGAATGGTGCCACAGTAAGGGTAATAGAAGATTTAGCAGCTTCTATATTATAGGACCAAAAGGCTTGGAATATAATATTATGGAAAGCAATGGAACTAAGACTTCAATCTAGAATCACTTACCCAGCAAAACTGAGTATAATCCTTCAAAGGAAAAGGTGTTATTTGATGAAATAGAGTATTTTCAAGCATTCCTGATGAAAAGACCAGAGCTAAATAGAAAACTCAATTTTCAAATACAGGACCCTGGAGAGGCATAAGGAGGTAATCAGGAAAGTGATATCACAAGAGATTTAATAAGGTTTATCTGTTTGCATTCCTCCATTAAAGGATGATACTTGTAATTCATTAGAACTTTCTAATTATTCTGGCAGTTAGGAGTAGTTTATATAGACAGAGGCTACATGTGGGAATTGAATATGAAGGGATAATATCTAAAAAAAATTGATGAACTTAAGGGGTGAGAAGAATGTAGTGGGAGAAAGGGAAAGGGAAAAAAATGGAATGATATAAAAAATCTGTGATTAAAAAGAGACAATAAAAAGCTTCTATACTGAAGGGGAAGAGGGGGAGGAGAGGAGTGAACAAACCTTTCTTTTATTACAATTGGCTCAAAGAAGAAATATTATACATTCTCAATATGGGTATAGAAATCTATTTTACCCTGCAGGAAAATAGGTGAGGAATAGGATAGAAGGGGAGAGAGTGATAAAAGAGAAGGCATATTGAAGGAGGCTATGGTTAGTATCAAAACATTTTTGAGGAAAGACGGAGTGAAAGGAGAGAGAATAAATGGAGGAAAATATGTTAGTAATAGTAAAAAGAATTTTGAAGCAAGTTTCTCCAATAAGGTTTCATTTCTGAAATAGAGGGAATTGAGTCAAATATATATATATATATATATATATATATATATATATATATATATATGTAAAGAACCATGTCCCAGTTGATAAATGATCAAAAGATATAGTCTATTCCCCAAAGGCTATAAATTCATGTATATCCCAACAACACCATTGCTAGGCATGAATACCTAAAGAGAGTTAAAAAAAAAGACAATGACCAGTATGTATAAAATGTAGCTGTCTTCTCAGGGGAAAAAATGGGAATTGTGGGGAGGCCCATCAATTGGGGAATGGCTGAAAAAATCGTGGTGTGTGTTTGGGATAGAATATTATTATTCTATGGGAAGTGATGAGCAAGATGCTCTCGGGGGAAAAAAATCCTGGAAAGTCCTTCATGAACTCAAGCAAAATGAAATGCACTGTATACAAAGTAATAACAGTGTTGTAGGATGACCAGCTTTAAATTTCTTTGCTATTCTTTCTTTGCAGTACAATGATCCATGATTACTCTGAAGGATTTATGATTTGTCTCTCTCTCCCTCTTTCTTTTTCTCTCTCTCTCCTTTCATCCTTCCACTCACCTTCCTTCCTTCCTCCCTCCACTTGGATATTTTATCACTGTGTATATTCTCTCCAACAGGGAGCATTACAAGCAATGGTGTTGTGATAAAAGTCTGAAAACTGGCTGTTCTTCCAATGGACATAAGACATGCTTTTAAGTACAGTGCTCATTATTAACATTTTACCATAATTTTCTTAAGTCTAGACAAAACACTAAGTCAAGTCTTTACCTGTAGTATTAATTGACTTCTGAGCTATAAATGCTCACTCTGAAAATTTAACATTTGGGTCTTGGCTTGGGCTAGCTCCAATGTTTCTTTGATTACAGTCTCCCTGAATATTTTCATGCAGTAGAACCTTTTTCTGAGTCCTGTATGGTATCCAGAGATATTCATCAAAGAGTTCCAGAAGTTTTCATTCTTTTAATTCCTTGACAGCCTTTGCTTCATTTGTTATCCTCATTTTTCATTATATGTTTGGCCCATCTTTTTTCATCACGTTTTTTGTAATGTCTCCTAAGTTGTTTTCAGTGTGCCATTTTATCTAGTAAAGTGCTGTAGTATGTTTATGCCCATAATGTGTCTCTTTGTTAATGTAGAGTGGCCTATTTTTTTTTTATTCCTCAGAGATTGTGCTACCTTTGATTCTCACTCATATAAGGTTCCCTCCCCCCCCATGCCTAATAAATTGACAAAAATAACAAAATATTGAAAAGTTAACATTGGAGTTGCTAGAGAAAAATAGGTATGCTAATTTATTTTAGCTGTGATTAATCAAAAAAATGGAGAAAAAGTGGCTGAAATAGTTTTGGAGTCCCACAGAAATTACTTTTTATTTACTCATCTGTGTATATATTGCTCTCTTTTCCTATCTTTCCACTCAGAATATAAGTTCCTTGAGGATGAAGATGATGTTATCAATGTTGTCTTTGTATCCCCTGAACAACATTTTGCATTTAGTAGATTCTTAGTAAATATTTGATAAATATTTGTAAAACACTACAGACTATCCATCTTGTATGCCATATTCTAGTCAGAGGCATTGATCAATACTTATTTTTGTTTCAATGAAACAAAAAAACTTTTATGAGATTATTCATTTCATCAAGAGGTTTTGCAAGATATGGGGGCATGATACCTTCAGGGTAGTGTCATTCCTAGATATGTCATCTATAGAGTCTCATTGTCTAAAGGGAATCCAGCTTCCACTCTTCCTCTGTCCTATTCTTATAACATGGCATATATTTCTGGCAAGCATGTATTATATCTTGTTGGATTTTAGTAATCAGAGGATAGTGGATCAAAGTTATCTTTGTTATTCTCTCTTTGAAGGATATTTCCCACTTTCATGCTGCTACTAGGGCTTCCCCAAGCCAGAGAACACAATTGATCTAGTTGTAAATCAAAGGTGGAATTTCCTTCCACATAGCAGCAATACTATAAATAATGAGTGAACAGCTTCCATGAGGTTAGCTAATATCTCCAGGATAGCTTACTTACCAGAGCACTGAGTTTTTTCTAGTGTACTGAGGATCAGGCTGCTTTGAGCAGTGGGAATTCTTTTCACATCTCAGTAAGGCTGTCTTCCTTCTAACAGCTGTTAGGTACCTAATCTCCCTAGCACTTGTTTGAGTGCCTTACCTTTAGGTATTTGTTGGTCACTGACCTAGAATAGAGTGCTTCCATATCCCCTGGGCAAGCCAGATTTCATAAAGAAGTCTCCCGTGCCTGTGTCCTGTAGAAAATGTTAATTCTCATTCCTGTTCTGTCTTATCTGTGGTGCCAAATGGCACTGGGGAAAAGTTTGTAGTAATGCAAACTGTTAGATTCATATTCTCAAGGCTTGAGTTTGTCCTGGCTCCAGGACTTCCTGCTATAACTTCAGGCAGGTCACTTAAACTTTTTAAGCTTTGTCTTTTTTATCTATATAGAAAGAGGTATCTGGACTAGGTGGTTTAAAAAAAAATCATTCCACTTTTAATATCCCACAATGCCATGGTTATAGATTTCAAAACTTGATTTACTAATTATTGCTAAAGACATGGTTATGTTGATATTGGTTTAATTAGGAAATCAACAAAGAAAGTGAAACTTCATCATTAGTAAACTACAAACTACTAAATAAACACATAAGAATCATTTGTCGAAGAGATAAAAATCTAGCTTATTCATAGAGCAAAATACCAAAGAAAGGAAGACTCTACATTAAAAGGAGATCCAATTTTTTTAAATTTGATAGTAACTTAAGTGAATTATCCTGGACACAGTTAACCTGATATATATTTATATAAATATATACATGTATGTCATATATACATATATAAAAGATAGGCTATAAGTATACATATAGATATAGTTATATCAGGTCTTGTATTTGGAAAGGTTTGGATTCAGTTTTCTGACTCTCTGACAGTTCTCTGTTGGTTGTATAATCTCAAGCAAATCCCTTGACCTCTCAGATTAAGTGCCAGTTAGTATTAGGAGAGAGCAGCGGTTTCATTGGATTTCTAAGAGGTCAGAGATTCATAAATATCAATAAGGGGGAAATGACTGCTTTTGTAATCCCTATGTATTTTATAAATTTAAGATTTTCTATTGAATTTAAAAATCATGAATTTAATCATTCTAGGAAGGGGCTTATCCTGAGAATAGATTTTTTTACCACACTGTTAAAGGCATCTATGACATAAAAGAAGTTCAAAACTCTGATGTAAAGGAGAATTTTTCCCCTCACCTACTATTCCTGATAACCAAGAAATCATAGGTCCAATTAAAAAAGAGAAAAAAATGCAACTCCTTAAATATACTTAAATATCAATAGCATCCTCTTCCCTTTCCCTCAACAGTAATGTTTTAAGATGGGTTTTGCCTCCCAGATCCTATTAGCTTGGGGATTCCCTATGAGTATCTCCTATAGAGTCAGCCTTGAGACTATTTAGGCTGTGGCACATTCTGCAAATAGTAACCTCATCCTGGGCCTTTCCTAGGGTGACCTGCCCCTTGCTGTCAATCAGCCAGCAAATCCATTTACACAGAAGCCAGTAGTCAGAGATTATTTATCCAGGTTAGCTTCTGTATCATAAAATTGGTAAAGAGGTGTGTCTTCCTCCCTCTGTGATAATCTCTAGAAGGAACATTCAGCAGTTATTAAAGGCTCAGACACTTAATGTTTTTATCCATAAACTACTGCTCTGTTGAACGCATCAGTTTCATGCATCTATGATTGATTTTCTACAGCTTCCCTGGACAGTCTTGGTTTAGGTACAGGTTAGGGCCAATAGCCAACAGTGTTACTTTATCCTTAATCAATTTCATCTAGTTCTGCTCTACAAAAATCAGTGCAAGTGATTCTTACCATTACAGTCTTTCCACCCAAAGTAAACTGGTATATATTCTCAATTATTTTGAATAGATTCACCATGTATTTTTAAAGGGCAAATTTTAGATTCATTCATTCGGAATTTTTAGGGTTTTTATTTCCCCTTCAATTTAACAAATTATTTCTGTCTCAGCAAGAGTGAAAAGTAAAGGGATATTGAGATCTGTTTTCTCTCTTTCCTATTCCTCTCCACTATATATATTTAAATCAACAAAGAAAAAAATTGATAAAATGCTCTTAAAACTTTTTTTCTTAGAGCATGTGAGACACACAGGAAGGAGGAAATAGGGATTAATTAATCAGTAAACATTTATTAAACACTTACTATATGCCAGGAAGTACACAGAGACAAAAGTGAATGGTCCCTCCTGCTGAAGAATTTACATTTTTGAAAGATGGAAATGGAAGGGAAAAGGAAAATAGAAATCCTCAGGTCATGGTAAGAACATCTCAAACCAAGACCAAGTGCATTGGGCAATATATGTCATATCTAGAGGCAAAAAAGTTAGCATTTCAATAAAAAGTTTAGTGCTAGTCTGCTCAAGAAAGAACAAAGATCTTAGATGTCAGGCCTGATATGGCATTGAGTATGTGGTGTACATATGAGTTATAGCTCATCCCCCATCATTTCGGCATGTAATTATTGTGCCATATATATGCTTACTCTCTGGATATACAGTTATGTTTCTCCAACCACAACTTTGCCATAATTATCCTCCATCTTTACCTTTCCTCAGAAGGTAGAAACCCCAACCAAATGATATCTATAAACTAGGACAATTTTAATTCTTGTTTCTCTGCTAGTGATTCAGAAGTAAGTCTTCTGGATTTGAAGATCCTTTCTTATGCAGTCCTTCTCTATAGTCTCATTCTGATGTATTCTAATTATATTGCTTTTAAGCCCCTTTCTTCATTTATTTTTCCTTTCCATTATGCCTCCTAGAACCTGTTTAATCATTTATATAATTTCCTTCCTTCTTGGTTTATTCTTTTCATACTCTTTTCATATCAGCATATCATTAGGACATCCTCATTATAGGGATATTGCTAGGTTTCATCATAAAGCCTCTTTTTTGATCATTCCCTTGCTAATTTATTATTTTCTTTGGGTTTAAGTATCTGTTTTTTAGACATTTTAAAGTGCATGAGTTTGAGATGCTTTGCACATGCACTTTAAAATGTCTAATTAAATAATTTTATATATATATATATATATATATATAATTATATATAATATAATTATAGGGAAGCTAAGTGTTACAGTGAATAGAGTGCTGGGACTCGAGTCAGAAAAACTCCTCTTCTTGAGACCAAATCCAACCTCAGACATTTACTAGGTATGTGATCTTGGTTAATACAAGTCACTTGTTTGTCTCAGTTTCTGCTTGTCTCAGTTTCCTCATATGAAAGATGAGCTGGAGAAAGGAATGGCAAACCACTCCATTATCTTTGCCAAGAAAACCTCAAATGTGGTCATGAAGAGCTGGACACAAATATGTAACAATTAAACAGCAACAACTCTTGAATGAGGACGATTTTGTTTTGATCTTTTAATCTTCAATGCCTAAATGAAGAGTGTCTAGCATAAAGTAAAAGCTTAATAGATGTTTGTTAATTAATTCTGGTATAGTCACATTCATCAGACTCCCTCTGAAGCATCTTCATTTCTTTATTGTTCCTTCTGTCATAGCTGCCCACATACTAGGATAGCAGGAGGAGTTATCATATTTCTTTACAAAATGAATATTTTATTATAACTACTTACTTTTTAAGCATGGCATGGTGATCATTACTATGGAACATCATTAGGGGAAAAATGCACATGCATAAAAAAGTAGCAATTCAAGAAGTAGTTGGCAAGCTGTGGCAAGCAACAAGGCTGAAGATATTGTTGTACATTTAGTTTTCGGACTTCTGAGAGGAAGATATGAAGAATGTTGTTAAGAAAAATTTCTTTTGCATGTCATATTACCTTCAAAATACATTTAATAAGTTATTAGAGATTGGAGGACCATAAATTCTTAAAGGGGTTGATAAAAGAAGCATAAAGATTAAGAAAAGATTTGAAATTAGAACCTATGAAGAATTAGAGATGAGGTAGAATAAGCTTACTTACCAATTTCCATAATCAGAATGTCTACTACATGGGGTGAGTGTGTTCTAGTTTTTTTCAATGGCAGACTTTTTCATTAGATATAAGCAAAAGCATCAAAATGCCAGATATAGAAAATACTGTCAAAATAGATGGTAATATTGTCAGAAATGCTAGATATTCCAAAAGCTTAGAAATAAGATTCTTGGGGCAGCTAGGTAGTGCAATGGATAGAACACCAGCCCTGAAGGATCTGAGTTCAAATCTTGTCTCAGATACTTAACATTTCCTAGCTGTGTGATCCTGGGCAAGTCACTTAACCCCAATTGCCTCAGCAAAAAAAAAAAAAAAAAAAAGATTCTTTTACCCTGTCTCAAAGCAAGAGAATGTATTAGATCAGGGTTTCTTAAACTTTTTCTGCTCCTGACCCCTTTTCACTAGAGAAATTTTTATATGACCCCAGGTATATAAAAGTAAGTATAGAAACCAATAATAAATCATACATATAATTTTACATTTATTAAAGATGAAAGCAAATTTGCATACAAATGGATGTGGTTGTTTATTTTTAAGTAAAGAATTTAATTGTGGTGGAATATTTGATATCTTCCTTTTGTCAAATTCTTTCAATCATGTGACCCCATATGAGGTTGTGACTACAGTTTTAGCAGTTTTTGATTAAGATATATCTAATGTCATTATATCTCTGTGTTGCCATGTTGCTATGAAGTAGATTGAAGACTTCAATAGTATCTTAAGTTGACATTTTAATGCCTATTTTGCTCTGGCACAAAGGAACTGCCCTTAATATAACTCAGAATCAGAACTCAAAATATCCAATCCAGGGTTTAGTTCAAGACATAATCCTTGCCAGAAATGTAGACTATTGAAAATCCCAGAATCTAACAAGTATTATTTCATCCAGTATTTTGAAATATCATTATGTAATGCAAATTAAAATGAAAAACAATTTTTGCCATGTAAAAAAAATGAAAGAAGTTTAAAAAAAAAAAGAAAGCTAATGCTATAACCAGTGCCTATGCCTTGCTATTTAAAAAAAGTTTTCCTCACAAAGTAACAAAAAACTTTATCTTCCTTATAAATATTTTCACTGTGAATACCCTCATGGGATTAGACTTTCACTTTCTTTGTTGGTTATCAGTCAAGAAACATTGAACTACCTGTTTTATCCTGTGCAGTGGTTATAGTACAGTTTGCTCTAATCAGTGACATTGAGGAACCCTGTTGGAGTTTCTATCATCATTGCAATAAGCATAGATACAGTGCTGAGGGGGCTGTCCCAAAATAATTCTGTTAGTTTTTCTTTCTATATTTCTTATGTATGTTTCTTTAACTCTTTGCAATACTATCCCCTAACTGTAGACTTCTACCTATTCCTATTTCAGTTGGTTAATTTGTTTCTTTACTGTATTAAGATATTTTTATTAAAAAAAATACTTCCACCAAAAATCCTTTTTCATCAGCATGTTTAATTTTATCATCTATCTGTTTCTACAACCATCTCTTTATGTAGCTGTCTCTTAGTAACTTATTATATTAGTTATTCCTGTAGGAGGGAAACTTAACATCTTTGTCCTCTCATTTCCTAATCTTAATTTTTCCCCACCCCCATTTCATTCTTTTTGTCTCTGGTATGTTCTTCTTTCCTTTCAGCTGTTTCTTTGTTGGCTTTATCTCAAAAAGGGATCATCAATCTACATCTGGATGGTAGAATGATGGCATAGTGAAGAAAATACTGGCCTGATAGTCTGACTACCTTTGTGACTCTGATCAAGTCACTTAACCTCTCTCAGGCTGAACTTCTTCCTCTGTAAAATGAGGATGATAATAATAATGTATTCCTCATGGAAATAAGAAGTGCAATTGAGATAACGTGTAAAGTATTTTCTTTTTTTTAATAATATCTTTTTGGGTTTTTTTTTAAATAAATGCAAAGAAAAACTAGTTTTCAACATCCACCTGTGCAAAACCTGTGTTCCAAATTTTTCTCCATTCCTCCTCCCACCCCTACCCCCTAGACAAGGAGTAATCCAATATAGGTTAACATGTGCAATTTTTCTAAGTATTTTCTAAAATTTAAAATGTTAGGAATTGTTATTTTTGTTATTTTTATGACAATTAGTTGTCACTAATAATATAGCACATGTCTTAATTCATCCTCTCCTTTTTCTTCCCCCTCCCCTTTTTTTCTTTCCTTATCTTTATCTTTCCCTTTTTACAACTTCCATTTTCCCTTGTTATTGGTACAGATAAACTGCTTTATTATAAGGCTATTAACCTTTTCCCCCTATGCCATCCCATATACCTGAAACAACTTTGTTTTTCATAATCTTCACTTTTGGAAAATCTTCCTATAAATGCAGTTCTATCATTCATTATATATAGCAGAGAATTGATTGAGTAAATTGTTTAACAGTTACTACTTAAATGGTTCATTCTTTCTCTAGTTGACATCTCTATCAAGTCTTACCTTTTCTTTAGTCCTTACCACCTTTTAACAATCCTCTCTCCTCCTAAATCCTCCCTTATCTAAAATAGGTAACTCTTTAAAGGGCACTTGTTGAATGTGAAGCAATTGCAAATGTATAAATTTCTTTCCATTTTCTTTTCCCTAAAGCTAATGGTATTTCTAGTTTTGAAGTTAGAGGTTCAATGTTTAGATCAAGATAGAAAGATAATAAGAGGAGAAGGGAATAAACAATTTGTAGTGCCTAGTGCATATCAGGCACTGTTTTAAGCACTTTACAAATATTACTTTATTAGATTATTCATAAACACTCAGTTACTCAGAAAGCACCCTGAGGATTTTGTTCAATTTTCTGGATTTGGACTGGTTTAATGCCTCAAATTAGAAGTTTTCACAGAGTATTCTGAGAATTCTGCATGTCCCTAAGATGCTTTCAGCAGATCTTCAAAGTGAAAACTATTTCCTTAATAAGAATAAGACATTTTAATTCCAGATATGGAAAATATCAGTAAACCCACTTAAAAAAAGTTCTGAATAATTTTTAAAGTGTAAAAGAGTGCTGAGACTAAAAAGTTTAAGAACCAGTTCCTTAGACATTAGTTTCTAGTTGAGGAAATTTGCAGGAAGCTTTAGTTTACATGGCCTTCGGATTCAGTTTAACAAATATTTATTAAGCATTTATTTGATTTATTTATTTGATGCATAACAACTACAGGGTACGATACCAGATTCAGTGGATGAAATGACAAAAATGAGTCTCTAACATCAAGAAGTTTACATGAATGGATACTTCTCTAAGAAAAAAAAGCACACTACACTTTTATAACTCAACTTCCAAAAATTTTAACTAGCTATTATGTCTTGACAAATCAGCACATTATAAGACTTATTAATGGGAATAAGTAGTGGACGCATCTTTGATCAAGATAACTCTGATTACTTTTTGTCCTCTCAACCCTTTATCTCAACACCTATCTCCCCACTCCATCTCTTCCCACTTGATAAAATTATAGAAAGAAGTAGTTAACAGAGAAGTTAATAAATCAAGTGTAAAGAAGCATTAAAATTTCCTTATTACTTTATGGAATATGAAAAAAGGTTCTTCAATTATGTTTGATGGCTTTAGAGAGAAGCTAGCTATTTGTTAGCTGAAGAATCACCCATACTTTTATTGGTCTTTTAAAAAGCAAAACATACTCTTAAGGAGTAATCAAGTCAAAAGATGTCTCTAACAGAGAAGCAATGAAAGATTATGTCGTACCCACACTTACAAAGCTAGTATGTGTCAGAGACAAAATTTAAACCCAGGTTTTCCTGATTTCAAAAACTGATCTTTAACCATTATCCAATATATTTATCCATATCTTATATTTATGTAACAAAAAGTTGATGGGTAGGGTCACTTTTCTCTTTTTTTTTAACTTTTATTAAAGCTTTTTATTTGTATAACATATGTATGGGTAGTTCCCCAACATTGATCTTTACAAAGCTTTCCATTACAAATTTTACCCCCAGTCCCCTCTCCTCCCCTAGATGGCAGGAAGTCCACTACATGTTAATAATGCTGAAATGCTTGAGAAGTTATGCAAGAAAAATCCTATTTACAAGAAAAAAAAAGAATCAGAGAAAGGCAACACAATGCAAGCAAATGTCAATAGAGATCATGAAAATGTTATGTTGTGGTCCATATTTCATTTCCCTCTCTCTGGGTGTATGTGGTTTTCTTCAGTGAACAATTGGAACTGGTTTGAGACAATTCTTTGTTGCAGAGAGCCATGTCCATTAGAATTGATCATCATGTAATACTGTTGTTGCTGTGTATGATGATCTCCTGGTTCTGCTCGTTTCACTCAGCATCAGTTCATGCAAGTCCCTCCAGGCCTCTCTGAAATCGTCCTGCTGGTCGTTTCTTACAGAGCAATAATATTCCATAACATTCATATACCATAATTTATTCAGCCACTCTCCAATTGATGGGCATCCCTTCAGTTTCCAGTTTCTAGCCACTACAAAAAGGGCTGCCGCAAACATTCTTGCACAGGTGGGTCCCTTTCCCTCCTCTAAGACCTCTTTGGGATATAGACCCAGTAGAAACACTGCTGGGTCAAAGGGTATGCACAGTTTGACAACTTTTTGAGCATACCTCCAAATTTTGCTCTCCAGAATGGTTGGATCCATTCACAGTTCCACCAACAATGTATTAGTGTCCTAGTTTTCCCACATCCCCTCCAACATTCATCGTTATCTTTTCCTGTCATTTTAGCCAATCTGACAGGTGTGTAGTGGTACCTCAGAGTTGTCTTAATTTGCATTTCTCTGATCAATAGTGATTTGGAGCAACTTTTCATATGACTAGAGATGGTTTTAATTTCATCATCTGAAAATTGTCTGTTCATATCCCTTGACCACTTATCTATTGAAGAGTGGCTTGAATTCTTACATATATGAGACAATTCTCTATATATTTTAGAAATGAGGCCTTTATCAGAACCATTAAATGTAAAGATGATTTCCCAATTTGATGCTTCCCTCCTAATCTTGTCTGCATTTGTTTTGTTTGTACAGAAACTTTTTAACTTAATATAATCAAAATTATCCATCTGGTGTTCAATTAGGAGTTCCAGGTCTTCTTTGGACATAAATTTATTCCATCTCCACAGGTCTGAGAGATAAACTATATTATGTTCTTCTAACTTCCTTACAAAGTTCCTCTTCATATCTAGATCATGAACCCATTTAGAACTTATTTTGGTATATAGTGTTAGGTATGGGTCAAGCCCTAATTTCTTCCACACTACTTTCCAATTTTCCCAGCAGTTTTTGCCAAATAGTGAGTATTTATCACAAAAGCTGGGGTCTTTGGGTTTATCGAATACTAGATTGTTAAGGTTATTGCCTAGATTGTCCTGATATCCTATCCTGTGCCACTGATCGACTGCTCTATTTCTTAGCCAGTACCAAACGGTTTTGAGGACCGCTGCTTTATAATATAGTTTTAGATCTGGTACAGCAAGGCCACCTTCATCTGCCTTTTTTTTCATTAATCCCCTTGAAATCCTTAACCTTTTGTTCTTCCAAATGAACTTTGCTACTATTTTTTCTAGATCTGTAAAATAATTTCTTGGGAGTTTAATTGGTATTGCACTAAATAAGTAGATTAGTTTGGGTAGTATTGTCATTTTTATTATGTTTGCTCTGCCTACCCATGATCACTTAATATTTTTCCAATTGATTAGGTCTGATTTTATTTGTGTGGAAAGTGTTTTGTAATTTAGTTTGTATAGTTCCTGACTTTTCCTTGGCAGATAGATTCCCAAATATTTTATCCTATCATCTCTTATTTGGAATGGAATTTCTTTTTGTATCTCTTGCTGCTGAACTTTGTTGGTAATATATAAAAATGCTGATGATTTATGTGGATTAATTTTGAATCTTGCCACTTTGCTAAAGTTGTGAATTGTTTCTAGTAGTTTTTTAGTTGAGTTTCTAGGGTTCTCTAAGTATACCATCATGTCATCTGCAAAGAGTGATAATTTGGTTTCTTCATTACCTACTCTGATTCCTTTTATCTCTTTTTCTTCTCTTATTGTTAAAGCTAACATTTCTAATACAATATTAAATAGTAATGGTGACAGTGGGCAGCCTTGTTTCACTCCTGATCTTATTGGGAATGGTTTTAGTTTGTCTCCATTACATATGATGCTTGCTGATGGTTTTAAATAGATGCTACTGATCATTTTAAGGAAAAGCCCATTTATTCCTATACTCTCTAGTGTTTTTAATAGGAAAGGGTGTTGGATTTTATCAAAGGCTTTTTCTGCATCTATTGAGATAATCATATGGTTTTTGTTAGTTTGGTTATTAATATAATTAATTATGCTGATAGTTTTCCTAATATTGAACCAGCCCTGCATCCCTGGTATAAATCCTACTTGGTCATAGTGATCCTGGGGATGACTTTCTGTAATCTCATTGCTAATATCTTTTTTTAAAATTTTTGCATCAATATTCATTAGGGAAATTGGTCTATAGTTTTCTTTCTCTGTTTTCACCCTACCTGGTTTAGCTATCAGCACCATATC
>JAJPUD010001583.1:332303-351824 GCA_023553655.1 Myrmecobius fasciatus
TTTTTTTTTTTTTTTTTTTTTTTTTTTTTTTTTTTTTTTTTTTTTTAGACATCGTGGATATGTCTTTAAGGTAGGGAAAAAAAACGGCGGCTGAAAAGCTTTGCCCTGGGGCACTTCGGCGAGTTGACTTAAGGTGCTGGGCCGGTGGGGGCTAGGAATAAGTCCAAATTACTCCTTAAACAAGGCAAGTCTCCCAGAACACCTGTCCCCAATCAGGGCAGAGTGTCCCGAGTGCCTCAGATAAACTCCAGGTGTTTGGAATTTGGAGTTTGGAGTTTGGAATTTCTGCCACGATGAGCTGAGCTGAGTCCCACCCTCACTTCCGGCCTGCACAGGAGTAGTCTATTTATCTCTCTGTCTGAGTCCGACTAACCTGATATGAAGTTATCCAGAGAGCAGTGTCCAAATATTTCTGAGTTTGTTGACTTGAAGATCAGTTCAGAGGCTTATTTTATTGTTGATTTGAGAGAAGATTGGAGGAGAGGCAGAAAGTCACCTTTTCACTCCGACATTTTGGCTCTGCCCCCCACTTTTCTCTTTTTAAATTTAATTTTAATGATATATTATTTTTTCCAAAAACAAGTAAAGATTTTTTTAACATGCATTTTTATAAGATTTTGAATTCTAATTTTTTTCTCCCTCCATCATTTACTTCCCCCCTCCCCAAGACAGAAAGCAGTCTGTTACAGGTTAAACATGTACAATCAATTTCTAACATGTTTCCATATGGATCATGTTGGGAAAGAAAAAATCAGAACAAAAAGGAAGAACCATGAAAGAAAAAAAATCAAAACAAAACAAAAAGAGTGAAAATAGTATGCTTCAATCTTCATTCAGTCTCCATAATTCTTTCTCTATGTGCAAATGGCATTTTCTACCCAAAGTCTACTGGAATGTAACAATTGTTTTTAAGCAATGATTCAAAAACAGAAGGCCCATGACCTTGTTTCTAAAAATTTCTTGAGAATTGTACTACAGTATAATTGTTTCTCAGTATAATCCTATGTATTTTATTATATACAATTTAAAAACATTCCGAGAAGGGATATATAGGCTTTATCAGACTGCCAACACCAAAATGGTTGAGAATACCTGATATAGAAAGGCTCCTTTACTCCCCTTTACTTACTACCATGGTATTTCCTAAATTGTTTTCTCTATCTCCTTAGTCCTTAGCTCTTCACAGCTCTGGGGCAGAGGGAGCACTTTTCAAATAAGTCCCCCAACCCACCCAACAAAATAAAAGTTTAAACCTTTGTCAAACTGAGACACCTCCCTTTGAGCTCTACAGGCATTCTGGATTGAGGGATGTGTACTTTGGTGGAATAAAAACAAACATAAATAATCCCTATCTCTATTATTTAGGGTATTTTTGGGGAAATGACTGGACAATCAGTCAAGAAGTGATATGAAGCCCATACTTTCTCAGAAGAGCAGTGGAAAACAATTGAATCCTTTCTTTTCAAGCTTTCTCTGTTGGAACTCTGCCAAAGGTTTCTGTCCTTTGAACTTTTTTGAAGGATAGTAAAGAAGGCAGATTTTTCTCCAGTACCTCCTAGTAGCCCATGGGAATAGGAAAATGCGTTTGCCAAGTGAGGCTGAGTCCCTACCTGTCTTTTTAGTTCATTTTTTTAGTATAGGCCAACAACTAGTGATTCTGAAAAATAGATATTTCCAGCCATATCTGCTTTCTTAAAAGTTTGAGAATTCTTCAGTTAGGTGCCTGATATTCAGAGGATGATCATTTCCCCAAGAGCATACTTCTCAAGAAGAGGACCCAAGTTAGGGGAATTCTAATATAGGAGGTCTAAAGAAAAGTGTGTCCTGGCTAAGCAGAAGATAGGGACCTCATCTCTTGAACATACACCTGTTCAAAGGTCCTTTACCTTTTATAGGAAGAATGATAATATATATACACATAGTGGGCTATTTGAGATCTTAATGCATAATTATGAGAGTTTTTTCAGCTTAAATCATTTCTGCATGGTAGGAAATTAACAACTATTGCATAGCTTTTTAATCATCTATTCATATGTAATTATCCATATAGTCCAAAAGTATATTATGTAAAAACCCTCTGTTCCCCTTTTGAGGAAATTCTAGACATGAGCTGTGCCTAAACTCCACTTAAGAGATTTCCCAAATTATTCCAGGGTGGAAACAATGAGCGAGAGAGTGAAAGGAATTTGATCTCCTCTTGGGAGTCAAGTACCCCAAGATGAAAGGCCCAAATTTCAGCCCATTGTGGAAGGAATCTTTGTGAGTAGCATAATAATCAGCTTCTTTAACTTAATCTTATTAAAAATCGATTTGGAAAGTAAACAAGTACTTTCTTATCAGATTTACTTAGAATGGAGTAAAATATAATCTGATATTATATAAATTAGATACAATTCAATTTATTTTAAATAAAACTAAGATAAGGCTTTTTTTCTAGACTTTTTGTTACTTTGTAACTTTCCCCAAGGTTACTTTGTTAATCTTACTCTTACTTAAAGAGAGTATTTGAACCAATGTTCACCTTTGGTGTAAAGTAAAAGTATTATAAAATGTAACATTATTAGCTATCCCATCCCTTATCTTCGCCAAAGGTGTTAGGATACAACATTTAATTGGTATATGAAGTAATACTCTTTACATCTCTTATAAAGTATAGAATGAGAAAGAGCTAAATTAAACAGCAAATGTAGAAAGGTAGGGAACTTTCTGACTCCTGATAAATCATTTTCATTTCTTTTAAAATAGTGTTAATTTGCAGAATATTGGACTGTTACCTATAGCTTCATCAGCAGCAAACTTTTTTCCTTAGGAAAACATTTGAGTAAATGATTCCACATACTAACAAATAAAATTGTTGTCTTAACAGTGCAGGCAATATAGATTATTATTGGGTTTTTTTTTTTTTTTTTGGTCTTTCACTTAGAATTATATTCAGTGTCTGCTCTCCATCCCAGATTTAGCAGTCATCTCCCACAAACCCAAAGGGTTGTTCAATCAAAATCTATATGACATAAGACTATGCATCATAAATAAAGTCATAGGTTTAGAGCTGGGAAGCTAGTATAGAAGTCAATTTATCATATGTTCTTATTTTATAGATAAAATCAGATTCATAGAGTTAAATAATTTGCCAAAGTTGTATAGGTAGTGTGTGTTTGATTTTATATCACAATAATTAATTGCATAACATTCATTGCCTGGACAATCCCTTGGCCCATGTGCCAAAGGAAGAAGATGTGCTACTCATTCTATACCAACCATATAGTAAGGATCGAAAACAATTTTCATAACAAGAAAATATGAAACAAGCCTATTAAGCTCTCTATATTCTAGCTCCATTTTCTATTTTGAAAAAAAAAAAAATATCTTTTGTTTTATATCCCCTTAAGTTATCTGGTAGTGAGTGGCAAAGCAGCATTTTAAGTAAGTTTTATGACTTTTTCTGTTGTTTTTAGTAAAGTAATAACTAAGTGACACTATATACAGAGTGTTGAGCGTGGAACTGGGAAGACCTGAATTCAAATGAAGATTCAGATTCTTCCTACCTGTGTGGCACTGGACAAGTCACTTAACCTCTGTCTGCCTCAGTTTCTTCAACTGTAAGATAGAGATGAAAATAGCACCTATCTTCTAGAATTCTTATGAGGATCAAATGAGGTAATATTTATAACAGGCTGGCTATATTAAACAATTAATAAATACATGTTTTCTCTCCTTCCTTTCTTTCAGTTATACTTCTCTGAACTTGTAACTTGTCATTGTTACTCACTGTACTATAAAGGGAAATTTACCTATTGAGTCTCAAACATTGCTCTCAGGTACAAACAAAGATGCTCATACTGGGGGAAAAAATGCTGTGGCAAGTTCTGTGCTTTATCTTTTATACATATTCCTCATACTTTAGGTTATCAAGCTGCATCCAGAAAACATCAGGAATATCCTATTTCTCAGCATCTGACTCACTCTTTTATACTCTATGCTATGTCCTCACAGGGACTACTGAAACACTCCATTTCAGACCTAGAATGTCTCTCCTTCCATGCTCCTGTACTTATGATATCTAGATTTGCTTCAAGCCATCCCCAAGGCCATATTCATAATCATTGGGTGTCACTTTCCTGAATCTCTAACCCACAACCAACTGTGATCACTCAGTTTCTTTTCCAATTATTTACAAAGTGAGAGATGGGGAAAGAACATTTCCCTGCCTTCCTTTCTTAGCCCTAGGGCTCCATGGCATAGTGCATAAACTGAAGACCTGAAATGAGGAAGACTCATTTTCCTGAATTCAGATTTGAACCCAGTTGTATGGTTCCAGGCAAGTCATGTAACACTGTTTGCCTAAATTTTCTCATCTGTAAAATAAACTGGAGAAGGAAATGGCAAACCACCCCAAAATGTGGTTTCAAAGAGTCAGACATGACTAAAAAATGACTAACCAACAACAAAATCCAGAGCTTCTCATAACTATATCAGGTAATGGAATAATGGTTTTGCAATGTAAAAGCTTACAGAGAATGAAAATCAAACAGCTACTTCTCAGACTTAGTTTAAACTGCTTTTCTTAACATTCATTGTGAATTGAAAAGTACTACCCTCAGGTGAATGGTAGTGTAGTACTTGAACCACTGCAATACAAGATTGATTCCTATTCACTTTTCAAATACATACAAATCTCTCTGAGTTTCAAATTTAAATACTAGCCCTCTAAATATGTGCTGCTTCTCATAAAGCTTTCTTCGTTTTAGAGAATATACTTGGTATGTAAATGACAAGTTAAGCATCCTTTGGCATTTCTACTCTAATCAAGTGTTGTCTCCAAGTGTCCTTTGGGTGAGAAATCTTCTTAGCTTCACTTCAAGGTGATATTATTGTTGAAAGAGTGCTGAAATACTCCACTTTACATATGATAAAACATTGGTCAGAGAGAAGCAGGGGCACCCAGGGTTATTTTGAACCAGGATTAAATGTCACTTATTCTGACTTATTTGGAATTTAGTTTCAACACTGTGCCTGGTAATTGATTCTATCCCATCTGACACTTGATTTCATACAATTGCCTCTTTCCATTTTTCCTTTATAGCATCTTCATTTAAATTATTTTTTAGCAGCTGCTTGGTTAAATTCATTAATAACAAATCCCAATATCAAATGTCTTCCAGAATAATTGTATTTAATTAGTCAAAAGGATGTCTACAAGACTCTGAATTAATGGTTTTAATCAACTGTCTAAAATAACTCTGTCCTTAAATTTTATTTCATATCACTCATAATCCCTTGGCCCATATGTCAAAGGACACAGATGTGCTATACATTATTAGCCATAAATACAAACACATAATAATGGGATTGAGGACAATTTTCATCTCAAGTAGATACAAAGCAAATGTACTATTATTCCAATATCCTAGCTTCTTTTTCTAGTTTAATAAATTTTATTGATCTTTCTTTTTCTTTTTGTACATATTCAAGCTTTCCAATTTATCATCTTCTATCTGCCCCAAGGGGCCATCCTCTCCAACAAAGAATAAAAAAGCAAAGCCATCATGTACATCAATGAAAGGCTGACATTATAGTCATAGCAACCATACCATGATCTCCCACCTCTGCAAAGAATAGATTCTTTCTCATCTTCATTCTTTGTGGATGGAATTCATCACCATTGTTTAAAAGTATTTACTTATTATTTAGTTGTATTTAATCTTTCTGAGAGAATAAAATAAACAGAGAGAAATGCAGTTAGCAAAAGTAAATATGAAAAGAATTTTGAAGCAAGTTTCTCTGATAAAGACCTCATTTCTCAAATGTATAGGGGGACCTGAATCAAATTTATGGGGGAAAAAAAGTACAGAAAGGGTTATAAAGTCATTCATATCCTTTGACCTAACAGTAGTACTACTAGGTATGAATCCCAAGAGAGATTTTTTAAAAGAACTTATATGCATTTTCTTGTACAGCAATATAACTGTATAAATATGTATATACATATTCAATTTGTCAAGTATTTTAACATAATTAACATATATTAGACTTCCTGCCATCTAGGGAAGGGAGTGGGGAGAAGGAGGGAAAAATTTGTAACAGAAAGCTTTGCAAGGGTCAATGATGAAAAATTACCCATGCATATGTTTTGCAAATAAAAAGCTTAAAAAAAGAACATATGCATAAAATATTTATATAAAAAGTTATTATTAAAAATAAGTAAATAAAAGTATTTATACCAGTTCTTTTCTCAGAGGAAGAAATTGGAAATTGAGGAGATGATTATCAATTGGGGAATAGCTGAATAAATTGTGGTATGAGATTATGAAGGAATATTATTATTCTATAGGAAATGATGAGCAGGATGCTATCAGAAAACCTGGAGAGTCCTCCCTGAGCTCAAATATAGTGAAATGTACTGTATACAGAGCAAGTTGTGGGCTAATCAGCTGTGAACTTCTTTGCTATTCTCAGCAATATAATGATCCAATACCATTCTGAAGGACTTATGATGAAAAATGCTATGCATACCCAGAGAAAGAACTGATTGTGTTTGAATATAGACTTAAGTATACTTTTAAAAAACTTTTCTTCTTAAGGTTTTTTTTTTTTTCCTCCCCAGGGGTTGGGAGAAAGGAAGATCTATTTTTTCTTTTGCAACATGACTTTTATGGAAATGTTTTGTACAACTTCACACAGGCCTTGTCAATGGGAGGAGGGAGTGTGGGGAGGAAGAGGAAGAATCTGAAACTCAAAATTTTAAAAACATGTAAAAATGTTTTACATGTGACTGGAAAAATAAAATAATTAAATTTAAAAAAAACTTTAAAAAAATCTTTCTATTTTGTTATGTTAAGTACTGTGTATACTCTTTTCCTTGTTCTGATTACTTCATTTTGAATCAGTTCATAAGTTTTCTAATAAATCCCTATATTCACCATATTCATCATCATATTCATTCTTTGTTTTAAAGAATAATATTCCATTATTTCATATGTTATCCAAAGGGTATCTGTTTTACTTCTAGTCTTTTCTTATATAATATACAGAAAACAGTGCATACAAAGTACAATTAAAGAGACTAAAACTAGACTTGAAAATCACAGATATATTCTTTTTAAATTATATTGCCATTTTATTTTCTTATCATATCTCCATTGTTGTGTTTACTTTTTCTCTGTTTTACCTAATGTGAGTTCTCTCTCCCTGTGAATTTCTAGAGGTTAAAGAATTCTAGGAATCTCTAAGACTTGCAATTAATAGCCTATATACGACTTGGCAGAGTTTCATAAATGAAAGGACACTTATTAACCAACATTTAATGTATTTATTACTCTTAGAAGCTTTGTTAGGACTATTTAACCAATTATTAATTCTCCTGCTCTACAAATAGAAGCTATCTATCTATCTATATTTCACTACTCACCTATGTGACACACTAGGATTTTTCTATTTGTCTTTCTTTTTAAATTTCTACTTCATTTTTTTTTCATGACAAATATTTTTAAGTGATGTTGCTGACTGCCATTATGGACAAAGTACACTTGAAAAACCATATCTGTCTACTATAGAGAAAAGGGGTATAAAAAGTGACTGTATTTTACTTTCATTTGTTTCTAAGTCCAATTTAGGAGGACCAAAGTAAAAAAGAATATTTCTTTCCCCTGAATTGAGCCCACTTTTGTTCTCTGTGAATGTAGCCAAATATTACTACAATCCTGAAGGAAGAGTTCAGATCTTGATTTCAGATTAGGCAGGTATTAACATTGGTACCTCCAGATTCCATTTCCTAGAAGCTAATTAGTTCTAAGTAATATATCCCACTTGGTGTATGTAAAACAGCATTTAGACTCCTTCAATTCACCTAAGAAGCAAGTAGCAGGCAGAGTCATTGTTATAATGCTCCCTTATTTAGTTTGAGCCAAAACTACTTCTAGTAGTTGCAAAAGAAATGGAAACCACAAAACTGGATTGCCCTGTGGAAATGAAACTTCTGTGACTGAATTAAATTTTCAAACTTTTTTAAAAATTTCCTGATTAAAAAAGCAAACAAACATATTTCTTTTAAGATCTGCTGAAAATGTAAATGAAGCTCTTGTTTTTTAACCTATTAGAAACAGCAAAAATAGGAAACAACATTTTGAACATCTGGATCTTTGAATCATCATGAATATTTTTTAAATTGTTATACAATGCTCCCATCCTACACTTCCTTTTTGTGTGTTAAAAAGTCATCTTTTTTCCCCTTTTAGCTGAGAGGAAATATGACAATGATTTAAGGGCCTAGTTTCAAGTCTTGCCTATCACACAATGAGAATTATACAAATGATAACAGTTAGCATTAACATAGTATTTTAAGTTAAGTATTTTGCTTGTATTATATCTCATTTGATTCTCAAAACAAGCTTAAGAGAAGTTGTGACTGCCCAGGGTCACAAAACCAATAAATATTAGAAGAAGGATTTTCCTTTTTCCAAGTCCAACACTACACTCTCTATTCACTGCCTCATTTACCCTTAGTGCCCTTGACCCCTCCCTAAGATTGTGGTTATTAATGTTTACATACCAAGAATTTCTGATAAAATCATGACTCTGGACTTGACCTCCACCAATACAAAATGTGATGCACATTTATAATCAATAAGAAAGAACTGTTGGTTCTTTTGGGTATATTTTCCATCTGTGTGTTTTTATTGATTTAAACACCATATTCTATCCTTAGAACTAACAGCAAAGTGTCCAGGGATTTTACTTTTAGTAATACTTTCATAAGGAAAGGGATAGAGACATCATTGTTATAGAATCAGTGAAGGTTGTTGCTCAGTCATTTTTTCAGTCCTGTCCAATTCTTCATTACCACACTTGGAGTTTTCTTGGCAAAAACATTGGAGTGAGTTGCCATTTTCTTCTCTTTTTATATGTGAGGAGTGAGGCAAACAGGGTGAAATGAGTTACCCAGTCACATGGCTAGTAAGTGTAGGAGGCCAGATTTGAACCAACCAAGATCAATCTTCTTGACTCCTGGCCTAGTACTTTATCCACTGTATTACTTAGCTGCTTCATCAAAAAAAAAAAAAAAAAAAAAAAGGTATATATTAGCTATGAACCCCTCACTTATTTGAATATTCCAGTGCTTAGAACAGTGATTGATTCATAGCAATACTTTATAAATGTTTTTTGATCGACTTACAGAGGGACTAAGAGCACTGTTTTGAAGTGGGAGGATTTAAACACAGGTTCATGACTCTAAGATTGTGCTTTACCCACATTGCCACCTAGGTCCCTCCCAGTAAATAATGATAATAATGTTATATAAAGGAAACAATTAGAGGTAATATAGCATAGTGGACTCCAGATTTGGATTCAAACCTGCCTCACAGCCTGTAAAAATCAATACCCTAGAACATAGCTACTAAGTTATATGAGAATTGAGAGTTCCTACTCCCATGAGTTTCCTTTGCTGAGGAAAATTACAAGTCATCCTGGCATATTCACAGATACAAAAACCTAGGGAATGGAAAAAATTGACATAAAGTGTCATTGCTATGAATTACTCAGCTTCAATCAGAGTGATGTACAATAGATGATATTTATTGTAAAGGCAGGTATAAATGCCTAGGCCCAGGGATGGTATTGGGCAAGACTGAGGGGAGCTATCTTCCAGGAGCTATTTGTGCTTGTAGAAGTATAGGATCAGCCCATTATGGCTATTGGATCACGGCTACTCTTGGACAGAGTCAGGTGGGCTAACCCATGCCATTAGTGAGTCAGCCTGAGTCACCAAGCTGGCAAAGACTGGCCGACCAGTTGATAAAACTATGGGTTTATGATACGCATTTTAGAAGGTTGTAGTTATAAGGGGAAGGGTTGGAGCTTTTTCTGAGGTACACATGCAGTATGAGTTCAGACAGTGCCTTTGGGTCCCTTAAACTTATTTCTATGAAACTTACACCTAGGAGCTATAACCAATGGGTGTGACTATGAAATTTATATGCTTCTTTATATTAAGAAAAGGGGCAGCTAGGTGTCCCAGTGGATAGAGCACAACCCTGAAGTTAGGAAGACCTGAGTTCAAATATGGCCTCAGACACTTAACACATCTTAGCTGTATGACCCTGGGCAAGTTACTTAACCCCAATTGCCTCAACAAAAACAAAAATAAACAAACAAACAAAAAAAAATAAAGGGGTTATTTTGCTAAAGGGCAGGATGAGATGGGATGAGTGAAGAAACATGCCTTGCAGCTACATTCACACATAATAGGGGGACTTTAAAAATGTAATTAACAGATCTTTTTTTGGTGAGAGAGGGTCACAAATTTAGCCAGAAGGAAGAATCTGTACTTCTTTCTCCACTCCCACCCCCACTCTGACTGTTCTAGACTCCTGTATATTTCCACTAAATGTACCTACATATTGGCAAAGGACATCATCAGTCAGTGAAGTCATTGAAGTTGAGATAATTCTCATTGTGAAGCTGTATTAAAGCTATATGCAATGTTATTATAACCTTACTCAGAGTCAGACAAATGTAGCAAATGTAGCAAACTAATTCATGAGAATAGTTTCCTGATTTCTTATAAGGTAGAGTGATTCATCTGTTAAATGATGCTAAATAGCAATTGAGCCTTCTTGTCTAAGTAAAGACTCATTTGCAAATAGCTCACTTCTTAGAGGCACATCACCAAAGGCCTTGTTAATCATCACTTTTGTCTTGCTCTTTAGGAACTCTGGAACAAAGTCCAGTTTGTTACATGTTGGCTGTGATTATATCTTTCTGTTCTAGTGGAATCTAGGGTTTAAGAAAGAAGTGACAGACTAAATATTCTAGGATACAGGCAGAGTTTGTGTCTAAACAGGATTTAGTATTTGTTAGGTCCTAGGCCAACACTTCATTTTAATATTTTTAATATTAAATAGTTTATTTTTGTAGCTTTCTTTTTGTTAGCATCATGCTTGTTCTCTCTTCTCTTAGCACAGTGATTATTAATGCTCTGTGACTTCTGTTTAAATTTGCTCCTTTTCAAAAAGACCTGATTTTTTTTCTTTGCCTTCTCAATTACTAGGGGATGGGATATGTAAAAGCTGGTTCCTGAGGTTCTTAGGCAAACCTGGGTAGCCAAGATCATATTCTCAGGCTGCAAGAAACTTAGTTTTCCCCAGGAAATGAAAACATGAGAGTCCTCATTCTACCTATAGCTTTCATTCACATCTTTCCTACATCCATTGGGAAATATATCTCCAGCACTGTTAATTTTGGTCCCTATTCTTTACTATTTAACTCCCCAAAAGACATTGATGTTGTCTAATTACATACTAAATTTTAATAAACTCTGATGTTTAGCACATGTTAATGTATAATGAATGTTAATGACATGTTAATGTCAATGTTAATGTTATAATGTTGGCAGGCCTGAATCTAGGAGGAGAGGAAGATGGTGACCTTCATCCTTGTGAACATTTGCTGACACGTGTTTATTATACTTAAATTTTTTCAAAACTTTAACTCTGTTTTCTTTCTTTTCATTATATAGAAGTTTTCTAGAGAAATGTGGGGGGGGGGGCAGCTAGGTGGCGCAGTGGATAGAGCACCAGCCTTGAAGTCAGAAGGACCTGAGTTCAAATGTGGATTCTCAGACACTTAACATTCCCTAGCTGTGTGACCCTGGCAAGTCACTTAACCTCAATTGCCTCAGTAAAAAGTAAAAGAGAGAGAGAGAGAGAGAGAGAGAGAGAGAGAGAGAGAGAGAGAGATGTGTGTGAAGTTATCTGCAAAGTGTTTTCCCCTTAGTTTGGTGAATGGGGAAAAATGCCTTTGAGGCAAACCCAATTTTGTTTTCTCCCTCTCAATTAAAAAAAAATTCATTGTTGTCTTGAAGTCTCAGAATAAAAAGAGTCCTAAGTAACTTTAAAAAATGTACCCAACATGCAACAATTTAACAAACTGGACTATGTCCTAGAGTCCCTAGACATAGAGCAAGACAGTTCATCATTTCCTACAATACAGAAATATATCAGTTTTATACTGCATATACTTCCTTAAAATAGTCTAAAACAATATTAATTATTAGGGCTGACATATAGTATACTCTTCCTATTTTTCTTTTTTGATTAACTCTATTTTAGTTTTAACTTTTCCCCTTACCCTGTTGTTTCTATCTGAATTTAGAAGACCATAGGTAGATAGATAAATAGATAGATGTTGCTCCCTCTTTATCCCATTCCCATATCTCCACATCCTATTTTCTCACCTTTTAATTTCTTTATAAATTTAGAAGACTTTTATTTCCTTCTAAATGTATATGTTATTTTCTCTTTAATCCTGATTTGTTGTGAGTTCCCTCTTTAAAAAAAAAAAAAAAAAAAACCTTTACCCCCTTCTCTCCCCTCCTCATTCCTTTAATCTCTTAACTATTTCTGAATCTAGAAGACCTTTATATCTTTCTGAACATATATATATATATATCCTCTTTAACCTATGCCCAATGAGAATAGAGTTCCAGAACTATCTCCCCTCACCCCATCAAATTACTTTATCAGTTCTTCCTTTCTTTTGTACCTCATTTGCATAAGATACTCTTTACTTTTTCTGTAGTTTAACATTTTAGAATCACATTATACTCACCTCTACCCTGCTCTCTTTTAAACTGTCCAATTACTAATGATAATCTTAGACATATGGTTTCATTTACATATATAAAAAGCAAACAGTTTGACCTCATTGAGTCCCTTATAAATTAGTCTTTGATGTTTGTTTACCTTATATTTCTCTTGGATTTTATATGTATGACAAATTTTCTATTGTCAGGCCTTTTTGCAATAAAATTTTGCAAGTCTGACAATTCATTGAGTATCCATTCTTTTTTGTTCTTATTCCCTGTTCGGGATTATGCTTAACTTTGTTGAATATGATGTTTCTGGACACAATGTGAATTTTTTTGTTCTTCCATATATACTGTTAACAAGACCTGTGGTCTTCTAAGGTAACCACTGCTAGGTCTTGGGTAATTTTAATCATGGCTTTGCTATATTTAAATTGTAGTTTGTCTTTTTCTTGCTCATAATATATTCTTCTTCACCTAGGGGTTTCAGAATTTGACTAGGATAATTCTAATAAGTTTTCCTCATAAAATCTCTTTTAGGTGATAATTAGGAGATTATTTTTTCTATCTCTACTTTGCCCTATTATTCTGACACTTCAGGACAATTTTCTTTAAGTATTTCTTGTATCTATTCCTTTTTGATTGTAGTGTTCATGTAGACCATTATTCTTCTGTTTTATTTTCTTCATTTGCTCTCCAGATCAGTTGTTTTTCTTATGAAATATTTTGTATTCCCTTCTATTTTTCATTCTTTGTTTTATTTTATCAATTTTTGGTTGATTATATAAAACTTTACTGACTTCCCCTTGCCCAGTAATAATTTTTTGGGGGAATCATTTTCTTTAAAATTCTGGATCTCCTTTTCAAATTGGCTGACTTTCTTTTTCATTACCTTCTTCTTTTTTCTTGAATTGCTCTTATCTTTTGAACATTTTTCTGCAATCTTTCCCATTTGATTTTTAAAGTCATTTTATGTTTATACATATATATATATTTGTATAGATATAGATTTATATTTGTGTATATATAGATTTAAATAGATATATTTGTATATAGATTTATATTTCTTATATAGATATAGATTTATATTTCATATATATATAAATACAAATAAATGGTGCTTCCTAGATTTATATGTATTATATATATTTGTACATAGATATAGATTTATATTTCATATATATATATATGCACACATACAAATAAATGTGCCTCCTCCTTCACTTCTCCTCTCTGGCCTGCAACTGAAGCCAAGCTAAGGCTGAGGCTACCTCCAAACTCAGCTGGCCCCAGGACTTCCCAATTGCTGTTTCAATGGAACTAATCTAGACATATTTACACTTCACATAGACCAAACCTCAATCCTGGTACATATCTTTGACTTATTTCTTGTTGTGTCAGAAGGACTACTGTTGTGACCCATATCTTGTTCTTATTTATTTATTTTTATGCTTTTTATTGTTCTATCTTTTTCCTTAGACTCTCTTTTTTCTTGCTTGTGGGGAGATTTTGAGAGCTTGGAATTTTCTGACCTACGCCTGCATCTTCCAAAAATCATCCTCATAATTTCTCCAGGCCCAAAACTTTTCTATCATGTACATGTACCATAATTTATTCACCTATACAGTGGTACATATTTTAATTTATTCATTCAGACCCATTCTAATTGGGACCAATGTTACTTTATATAGCTAGGGGAAAAAAGCCATCTTAAGAAACAAAATCAGGGAAATCAATGAAAAAAAATGGGAAGGAAAGGGGCTTTGAGATATCGGGTCCCAAGATATATTACATAACTGTAATCATCAAAACAATTAGGTAAGAAATAAAGAGATTGATCAATGGAACAGATTAAGCATACTCTATACTAAAGCAAATGTGTGTAGTGGCTAAGTGTTTGATAAACCCCAAGATCCTAGCTTTTGGAGCAAAAACTCATTATTTAACAGAGCCTATTGGAAAATCAAATGTAACTTGACAGCAATTAGGTATACACCAACATTTCACATTGTATACTAAGCAAAAATGAATATATGATTTTGACATAAAGATTTATATTAAAAACTAAATTAATAAAGGATGGGAGAAACTACTTGTGAGCTCCGTAGTGAAAGAGTTCATTACCAAATAAAAGATAGTTTTATTGGAAGAAAAATGAATAGTTTTGATTACATGAAATTAAAAAGTTTGTGTATAAACAAATCCATTGTAGTGGGGTGGAACCAAGATGATGGAGAGCAGACATGACTTTCTGTGGCCTTCTCTGACCTTCTTTCAAACCAACAGCAGATTAAGCCTCTGAACTTGTTTTGGAGTGACAGAACCCACAAATATTTGAAATACAACACATTTCCAGACGAAAATACATTGGAAGAACTTCAGAAGAAGTTTGTTTCAATCAGGCAGGGGGACAGACAATCTGCAGAGCTCAGACCACAGCACAGGATGCACAGGGCAAGGTGCTGGGGCAGGGAGACAGAGTATTGCAGCATCCACCTGGGAATCTTCTGTGAGGCTCTTAGACTACTCTGTCCTGGTTGCAAGCAACTGTTTGCAGATTTGCTATAAAACACTCAAAAGCAAATACAAAAGGCAGTTTGCAAGCCAGAGCCCCAGAAGAAATTGTCACCTGCACACACTTACCCAACATAGGAAATCAGTCAGAAACACTGGCCCAAGGGTAAACTAAAGTGGCTGTCACACCTTAGCCTTAAGAGCATATGTCAACCCTTAAGAAAATGAACAAGAAAGCAAAAAGAACTCTGATCATAGACTACTTTTATGGAGAAAGAGAACAGCTCTAAAAACCCTAAGGTTGCTAAAGGCAAATCAACTCCAAATGAAGCCCCAAAGGGAGATATGAATTTATCCCCATTTCACAAGGTTTTCTTGGAAGATCTCAAAAATAATTTTAAAAAGAGAAATATTGGAGAAATTTAGGAGAAAAATGGAGAAAAGGAAATGAGATCTTTGCATGATCATATGGAAAAGGAAAAACAAATTATCTAAAGAAAACTTCTTAAAAAAATAGCTATGATGAAATGTGAAAAGCACATAACTCCCTACAAAATAGTTGTGATGAAATGGAAAAAGCATATAACTCCTTGTAAAATAGATATGAAAAAGATACCAATTCATTGAAAAATAGAATTTGTAAAATGGAAAAAAAAAATTCAATGATCAAAACAATTCAAATGACCAAATACAAAAGGAACTAAAAAAGGTAACAGAAGAAAATAATACATTAAAAATTAGAATTGATCAAATGGAAATGAATGACTCAAGAAGACTCAAGAATCAGTCAAACAGAACCAAAAACAAATGAAAAATAAAATAGAAGAAAACATGAAATACCTCCTAGAAAAAAAAATTTACCTGGAATATACATCTAGGAGAGACAATCTAAGGATGATTAGATTTCCTGAAAGTCTTGATGAAAAAAATAGCATAGACATTATCTTTCAGGAAATCACAAAAGAAAACTGCCTTGATGTCTTAGAAATTCATTGATCACCTCCTGAAAGAGATCCCAAAATGAAAACTCCAAGGAATATCGAGGCTAAATTTCAGAACTATTGGACCAAGGTAAAAATATTGCAAGCAGCCAGAAAGAATCAATTCAAATACCAAGGAGCCACAATCAGTATTACCCAGGACCTACCAGCTTCCACCTTAAAAGATAGAAGGGCCTGGAATCTGATATTCCAAAAAGCAAAAGAACTTGGATTATAGCCAAGAATAAACTATCCAGCTAAAATGAGCATTATCTTTCAGGGAAGAAGATGGACATTCAATTTCATTTATTTCTTATGAAAAGACCAGAGCTGAACAAAAATTTTGATCTCCAAATACAAAACTCAAGAGATACATAAAAAGTTAAAAGGAAAGAACTCTTGAGAACTATATTTCTGTTATGGCTATACTTAGAAAGTACAAGTATAATTTGATTTTATTATGATAATGTGAAAAAGAAACTAGAGATAGAAAGGGAATCATACTGGAAAAAGAGGGAAAAGGAGGTAAAATAAGGGAAATTACATCTCACAAAGAGGCAAAAAAAAAAACTATTATAATTGAAGGAAGGAAGGGAGGAGGATGAGTGTAGTGTGATTCTTACTTTCGTCAGATTTGGCTCTAAGAGAGAATATCAGACATGTCTGGTTTCACAAAGAAACTTGTCTCACCTTATAGGGAAGTGGAAGGGGAAAGGGGAAAGGGAAGGGAAAGGCTAATAGAAGGGAAAACAGAAGTAGTAGGGAAAAGGTGAAAGAAAAGGGGAAAGGCTCTAAAGGGGGAGAGCTGTTTGAGAGAGGTGGTGATCAGAAGCAAAATACTGGGGAGGAAAGAAAGGGGAAAAGGAAAGACAAAAGCATAACTTGGGGTAAATAACTTGGGGCAGGAAATACAGGATTAGTTATTTTAACTGTGAATGTAATTGGGATGAACTCTTCCATAAAACAGAAAAAGCAGATATCAGACTGACTTAAGAGCCAGAATCCTACAATATGCTGTTTAAAAGAAACACATTTAAAACAGAGTGTTACATACAGAGTAAAGGTAAAAGGCTGGAGCAGAATTTATTATGCTTCAGATGAAGTAAAAAAGCAGGGGTAGCAATCTTGATCTCAGATCAAGCAAAAGCAAAAATAGATCTAAATAAAAGAGGTAAGGAAGAAAACTATATCTTGCTAAAAGGTACCATAGATAATGAAGCAATATCAATATGAAACATATATGCACCAAGTGGTATAGCATCCAAATTCCTAGAGAAGAAGTTGAGAACTGCAAGAATAGACAGGAAAACTATATTAATGAGGGATCTAAACCTTGCTCTCTCAGAACTTGATAAATTGAACCACAAAATAAATAAGAAAGAAATTAAGGAAATAAAGAGAATTTTAGAAAAGTTAAGTATGATAGATCCTTGGAGAAAATTGAATGGAGGCAGAAAAAAGTATACTTTTTCCTTGGCATTTCATGGAACCTATACAAAAATTGACCATGTATTAGGGCATAAAACCCTCAAAATAAAACCCTCAAAATCAAATGCAGAAAGGCAGAAATAGTAAATACATTTTTTTTTTCAGATCACGATGCAATAAAAATCACATACAATAAAAGGCCAGGGAAAAATAGACCCCCAAAAATTTGTTTGTTTTTGTTTGTCTTTGTTTTGTTTTATTTTTATTTCATTTTATTAAAGCTTTTTTATTTACAAAACATATGCATGCATAATTTTTCAATATTGACCCTTGCAAAACTTTCTATTCCAAATTTCCCTTCCTTCCCCCACTCTCTCCCCTAGATGGCAGGTAGTCCAATACATGAAAAGACCAAAAATTAATAGGAAACTAAATAATCTAATCCTAAAGAATGAATGCATGAAACAACAAATCATACATATAAACAATAGCTCTATCCAAGAGAGACAATAATGAGACAACATACCACAATTTATGAGATGTAGCAAAGCAGTTATTAGGGGAAAATTTTATATCTCTAGATGCTTACTTGCATAAAATAGACACAGAGAAGATCAATGAATTGGCTTACAACTAAAAAAGCTAGAAAAAGAACCAATTAAAAACCCTCAATTAAGTACCAAATTTGAAGTTCTGAAAATAAGAGATTAATAAAATTGAAAATAAGAAAACTATTGAATTAATAAATAAAAGTAAGAGTTGTTTTATGAAAAAACCAACAAAATAGATAAATCTTTAGTTAATTTGATTAGAAAAAGGAAATAAGAAAATCAAATTGTTAGTCTCCTAAAGGAAAACAGAGAACTTTCCACCAATGAAGAGGAAATTAGAGCAATAATGGGAAATTATTTTGCTCAACTATATGTCAATAAATTTGATAATCTAAGTGAAATGGAGGACAAAAATATAGATTGCCCAATTAACAGAAGAGGAAATAAATGATTTAGATAGTCCCATTTTAGAAAAAGAAATAGAACAAGCTATTAATCAAATCCCTAAGAAAAATTTTTTCATATGGATTTACATGTGAATTCTACCAAACATTTAAAGAACAATTAATTCCAGTACTATATAAACTATTTGAAAAAAATAGAGAAAGAAAGAGTCCTACCAAATTCCTTTTATGATATAGATGTGGTGCTGATACCTAAACCAGGCAAAGTGAAAACAGAGAAAGAAAATTATAAACCAATTTCCCTAATGAATATTGATGTAAAAATCTTAAATTAAATATTAGCAATAAGATTACAGAAAGTCATCACCAGAATGATACACAGTGACCAAGTTGGATTTATATAATGCAGGACTGGTTCATTATTAGGAAAACTATTAGCATAATTGACTATATCAATAACCAAACTAACAAAAGTCTTATGATTCTCTCAATAGATGCAGAAAAAGCATTTGCTATAATCCAACACCCATTTCTATTAAAACACTAGAGAGTATAGGAATAACTGGACTTTTCCTTAAAACGATCAGTAGCAACTATTTAAAAGCATCAGCAAGCACCATACACAAATGAGGACAAACCAGAACCATTCCCATTAAGATCAGGGGTGAAACAAGGTTGCCCACTATCACCATTACTGTTCAGTATTCTACTAGAAATGTTAGCTTTGGCAATAAGAGAAGAAAAAAAGAGATTAAGGAATTAAAGTAGATAATGAGGAAACCAAATTATCCCTCTTTGCAGATGCTATATGATGGTATTCTAGAGAATCAGCTAAAAAATTACTAGAAACAATCCACAACTTTAGCAAAGTTTCTGGATACAAAATAAATTCACATAAATCATCAGCATTTTTATATATTACTAATAAAGTCTAGCAGCAAGAGATACAAAGAGAAATTCCATTCAAAATAATTGTCGATAGTATAAAATATTTGGGAATCCAACTGCCAAAGGAAAGTCAAGAACTATATGAACATAACTACAAAACACTTTCCACACAA
>JAJPUD010001583.1:368786-410910 GCA_023553655.1 Myrmecobius fasciatus
TCTCTCTCTCTCTCTCTCTCTCTCTCTCTCTCTCTCTCTCTCTCTCTCTCTCTCTCTCTCTCTCCTTTGATCATGTCCCTCTGCAATATGGTAAGACTCTGAAGTTTATATAAATTCATTTCTTCTAAGAAACTTCAATAGATCCTTTGCTTATGACATGGATCACTTCTTTTTTTTTTCTATACTATATTAGTCAAAGTAGTTAAAATAATTTGGGAAATGCTACTCTATACCATATCTCATGAAATAAAGTATATGAATGGATATAGTCCCCACTTCACTGATGAGAAAATACAATTTTGAGAAATTATGACTAAATTGCCTAAGTAATAAGTGGAAAGGAGGGATTGGAACTTACATTTCCCACCTAATTTTAAATTATATTCCTTAAAAAATAAAATTTGCAATAAAAATACTATATTTTTCATTCTACCAGTTTAATCCTTGAAGTAAATGCCTCTTTATAATCATTTTCATACAAGATGAAAGACAATTTTTATATAAGGTAGAAAACAAGTTTTGAGTCGAGGAACTAATATTCAAGTCCTAGCATGAGTTCTTGCTTTCTCTGTAACTTTGGGCAGATTTCTGACTTTTCTGGACTTGAGTTTTCACTGAAGTCTCTGATCCATTGAACAACTGAATTAAATCTAGCTGTCTGTTTATAAAGATGTCTACACACTGTTTTATCTGGTTGACACTGATGACCATTTAACATTCCTTCACTAATGGTAGTCATCCCTCATTTTTGGCAGTAAAAATAACTTCAGAGCTCTGAATTCTAAGGGGAAGTGGATGTTACCAATTGAATAGCAAGATAGAGGTCTTCTCAATAAATAATTTTCATAAAAGAATGTTCTTTAGATTTATTTGAGGTGTTTTATGAACTACTTTTTTTTTTGGCAATCTCAGAAATACATTCAGTCATCTTAAAATGTTTCCAAATGAACAAAATTAGTAACCTCAGGGTCTTGAAAGAATGCATTTATCAAGAAAGATTTTTCATAACTCTCACCCAGAAAACTGGAAAAAGTAAGGAACATTGTGTACTCAGCAATTGCTTGCAAAGCAAGGTGGCCATTTTAAATTTATTAAAACACAATTGCATTTGTTTGAAGTTCTTCCTACTGGCTATGTCTTGGAGTAATCAATTGAATTGTCACAGTTCTAGGATTAAATAATAAAAATGGGTAAAAGAGAACAACAGAGTGGAGAATAAAAAGGCAAATGACATTGTGGGGTTGAGGCTTGGAAAAATATATAAAATAGGAAGAAGTTTTTCTGATCCAATACAATCTAATAAACATTTATTGGGTCCCCTCTATACTAGGGATTGTATTAAAGGTTGAGGGTATATGAATAAAAGGGACAATCCTTGTCCCCCAAATAACTTTCAATCTAAGAGTAGAAACAGCACATCAAAGGAGGCAAAAAAGAAGTGAAGAAGAGGCCCATGCTGTTCTCTGGAGTTAAAACCAGGCAGAATAGCAGATGCAAAGAGAAGTGAGCTAAGAGTTTAGTTTTTGCCCTCTTTGAAAGAGAGCATTGAGAGGCCTTTGGTCTTCTACCCTCCAGGCCTCTATTAAGAGAAGAAAGGAGGCTGAGGGAGGTGGTATCAGTCAGCTCTCTTGAGTTAATCATAACCAATCACTTGCCAATTCAAATAATTTCTATCTAAATGATCACACAAGCAAAACAGAGAATACATCAGGGAAACCTGCTGCTTTTCTGGCTAAGGAAATCTTTTTCCCAGGAGAAAAAATTTTAATATGAACTACAAGAAAAGATTTTCAAAGAACTTAGACCAGGAATTCAATTTTAGGATGCGTAATAGCCATTTAACAAATGCTATCTGGTCAACTAGCCTTTATATATCATGCTAAGATTTACAAAATATTATCTCATATAATTCCTATAACAATCCTGGAAAGTAAGTTATATTAATATATCCATTTTACAACTGAGGAAAGTGAAATAGCAGAGACTAATGACTTGATAATGATTTACACAGCTGGTAATGTCTTCCAAAGTTCATATTTAGCACTGCATGCATGATGTCTCTTAAAGGGACTTCAATTTTAACATCTTTAAAATGTGGATAATAATATTTACATCACAGAATTTGAGGCTAAAGTGATATAATATATGAAGAGTTCCTAGAAGACATCAAAGAGTTATATAAAGCTTAATTATTATTGTTGCCTTTTGTTGTCATTAATAAAATACTTCGGTCTTAACTTGAGGTCTCTTACATTTAAAGTTCTATTTCTTACAGTTTATAAACATTAAATGTGCATTATCTATTGTATAGAGAATGAAGAATTTTTTTAATTAAATCTTTTTATTTTCAAAATATATGCATGTATAATTTCCAATTCACCCTTACAAAATCTTGTGTTCTAATTTTTTTCCCTCCTTTCCCCTACCTCTTCCCCTAGATGCAAGTAATCCAATATATGTTAAATATGTGTAATTCTTATATACAAATGAAATTTTAGTTCCTTCCAATAATGAATGATTCAAAAAAGAGACCCTTGTTCATTGGTATGGCTTGGGTTGTTCATTCTCTGATCATCAGAATCAATAAAAGGAAGTTCCTTAGTGCAAATTCTTAAAACTGATGAGGCAGTTGAATGGATAGAGTGATAAGCTTGGAATCAAGGAGACCTGAAATCAAACCTGTCCTCAAGCACTTACTATGTGACCCTTAATTTTTTTGCCTGAGTTTCTTCAATTATAAAATGGGGATCATAGTTGAACCTGCCTCTCAGAATTGTTGTAAGGATCAAATGAAATAATATTTATAAAACACTTAGTCCAGTGCCTGGAACATTGTAGGAATTTGTTCCTTTCCCCTTCCCCAGTGAAGTCACAAATCTGAATTGTATAAAAAGATAATATTGTTCCTTGTACAAGTCACTTCTCTTCAGTAGACTGTAGGCTCCTTGAAGGCAGGAACTATTTCATTTTCTTTTTGTCTTAAGCCTTTAATCCATTATTCATAACACTGGAAGTGTTTCCCAAAGGCTTGTTAAGTTGAAGTTTCTTTTACCTCTTTGGGATTCATTCTCACATGTGGAAAAAGAGAGATTTGGATTAAATGATATGATGAATTGTTATATCTGTTTGCACACATAAAACATAAGGTGTTGATTAAAACTTAATTAATGATCCTAAATTGAATGTGTGGTTTCACACCATGAACTACTGTGACCATGCTACCAGTACTAGAATAGCGATTAGAGTTCATCCCCTACTGATGACAGGTAGATTGTTTTTGTTTCGCTGGAAAGAAATGATGTATTATTAAATGGAAATTAAGGAGGTGAGTGCTTTAGCCATGTAGGAATGAATGGACTTTCTGGACTATGTTCTGCAAAATTAGTGAAAACCTCATTAAGAAGATGTCTAAGTCTGTATAAAGGAGAAAGGATCTGATATGATAAAGGGGATTAAGGAGGCTGCCCCATATGTATGAAATGTACTGTAAAAAGTCTCCAACCTAGGAAAAGGAGATCAGCATGTGGGAGATGGTGGTAAGGTTTCTCAGAGTGTGACAGAAAGCTAAATAAGGGAGTTAATGTGTTTTCTTTTTGTTTCAAGGTTGTGTTAAATATAATAGCTGATCTTCCACAGATAAAATTCCCATCTTCTTAGTATTTCATCTAAATAAACAAAATAAAAAGTGACCCTCCACTTTAATTGCAAAGAGTTCTAAGATGATATCTATGGCCAAATATATGAGCAAATGTTTGAAAAATAAAATGTGTTTCATAAGAATGGCATTATATTATGCTTTCAATGATTATTTGTAAATAACATTCAAAATTCTAAGAGCAATATAATGTCTGTCTGCCCTCCAGCCTTTGCACTGATCCAGTCATATTTATGAGCTCACTATAGAAATGTGATTTTCCATGATTATTATTATTATTCTCCTAAGTATTACCAATTTCAATAATGAAAGAAATCTGAATTTTTACTAGATGGTTTCTGTGATTTCCCCTCCTCCAATTAAAGGAGACTTCCTAAATAGACTGATAAATTTAAATAGAAATTCATTTTGTAAAAAGATAAAATAATTAAAAATATTTCTCTCTAGAGAAAGGGGAAATCAAAAGCGCTCAGGAAATCCAATTGGAGGAATGGCAAATTTCAAATCTTTTACCCTAAGAGAAACTAAATTAATTGCATAGTATAAAGCAGAACATTATCTTTAGGTGTGAATCTTCTTGCTAGTGTCAAAACATGCCTTTTCAGAAGAGCTAATAGACTAAGATCTGCATGTAGTAAGTATCCTTGCACTTAAAGGCATCTAGTCATTGACATCATATTCACAACAATCCATGCTCATAATTTATCATGTCAATCTTATCTCAGTAATCCTCCTGAATTAAGAAATGTCTGGGGATACTAGCTAGGTAATCCAATCTAGTTTTATTCATCCCACTTCTTCCCCAGACTGATGTTTGTCTCTGGGTCAAATCAGAATCTCTATAACTATTATTAATATTAATTTTACTATTATTAATTAAACTTGTTCTTCACTTAAAGCTTAGAAATGTGGAACAAGACAACTTACCCCCAAAAAAATAACACATTTGTATAGCACTTTAAACTTTTCAAAGCTTAAAGCTTTTGGGGCTTCATAGAGTATCAAGGGAGAGGACTATTGTCTCTGATGTTGGGACTTGATGAGCCTTATTTTAGGACAGTTCATCTACTTTTGGTGCTTGCTTTTCACATAACTCTCAGCTGTGACTCCAAGAAGCTGTAGCATGAGCAGTGGTGCCATTCTAGTAAAAATAATTTCTGCAGACAAACTAAAGGTCTCAGTAAGTTAGGGGGATGTCTCCCCCAAGCATATGAAGACTTTCCCCAGCAGAATGGGCAGATGAGAGCAATTTGCTCCATGAGCTATGAAGTCAACTGAAGCTATGGAGCACTTAGAGCTTGCTCTGATATTGAAGATAACAAGGTTATCCCCTGCATTTTGGGCTTTCCCTAATTATTCTGACTTTTGCCTGGCCAATGACTCAGGAAAAGAGAATGAGGCTGATGACTATGCAACTCTGCCTCACTCAAATCCAATTCACATGCAAATCAAGAATTCATTTGTGATCTCATAGATCTTCAACAATGAAGGATGAATAACAAACTTTTCAAAACATTTTGCTCATATCCCTTTGAGATAGCAAAAACATTAGAAACTGCACATTAGAAACAGATGGAAATATTAAGATTCAGAGAGCCATTTTGCTTTCTATCTTCTAGCTAGAAACCTTCAGAATCAAGACCTTAATCTACGTCTTCTAATTCTAGATCTAGAATATCTGTCTCTGATTTCAAACTACTAATGTTTTATGGTTTACAAATGACTTCTTTTTGTACCTACATGAAGTAAACAATTCAGGTATTAATATCCCCATCTTACAATGAGAAATTGAGGCCTTAGAAAAATTAAGTGACCTTATTGTATATTGTCAGGGCAAAAATGGGTATTTGAATACCAATCCTCTAACTCCAAATCCAGAGCTCTTTCCCACTACACAAAGCTTTGTAATGAAACATGGCAGTATGCAATTCTCTAATCTTTGTGACATTTTGAAATAGTGCCTGCCTTCAATATGCATTTCATCCAAGGATTTTTAAAAATTTATTTATTTTTAATACACATTGCTTTATGAATCAAGTTGGAAGAGAAAAATCAGAGCAAAAGGGGAAAATTATGAGAGAGAAAAAAAGAGAAGTGAAAATAGCATGTGTTGATTTACATTCAATCTCCATAGTTCTTTTTCTGGATGCAAATGGCATTTTCTATCCAAAGTCTTTTAGGATTGCACTGAACCACTGAGAAGAACCAGGTCATTCATGATTGATCATCACACATTCTTGCTGCTACTGTGTACAGTGTATTCCTGATTCTGCTTGTTTCTCTAAGCATCAGTTCATATAAATCTTTCCAGGTCTTTCTAAAATCAGCGTGTTCATCATTTTTTGTAGAACAATAATATTCCATTATATATACCACAACTTATTCAGCCATTCCCCAACTGATGAACATCTACTCATTTTTCAATTTTTTGCTATGACACAAAGAGTTGCTACAAACATTTTTGCACATGTGGGTTCTTTTCCCTTCTTTATGATTTTCTTGGGCCAAGGATTTTTAAAAACAAAATTTTTATTCTTTAAACCATAGGCAAAAGTTGCAAAAACCCAATAGGAAACTTTTCTTTCAAACTTCCCCTTCTTATGATTTTGTTTCGGGTTTGGTAATTTTATCTATCCTTGCTCTGTTGTCTAGGTGTTTGTAAGGCTTTTGTTGTCATGCTGTTCTACCCTTTCTAGTAGTACTTGAAGGACAAGACTAATTAATATCAGTAACAGTAGTAAGTATAAATATTCTGATCATCTCAGAGATTAAAGTAATTTAGGGAAAGAAGTAGAGTGAATAGTACTATATTATCTCTGAAGAAGCTCAGATAGTTGAACAGACAACTTTTCTCCAATGATCTGTTGGTTTACAAGATTTATGAAATAAAAGGAATATTATACTATGTGTTTTCTGTTACACTTCTTAGCCAAGCTGGGAATTGCCAATTTCAATCCTTTGCATAAGATGGAAGACCACTAGGTTTTATCTTCTTACCAGCTTCTCTATCTAAGGTCCCCCAGGCCCAACAACTATGCTCTTCCATTCTCCATGCACTATCTGGTTTGAAGATAAAGAAACCCTAAGCATCTTTTGGCTTTGCCCTATGTGCCATTGCTTAGTCTTTAGGGTTTCTGTGTCTTTTTTGCCTGCCCTGCAGCTGAACTATCTTATAAGTGTTGTAGCCCTTAATTGTAGCATGAACTTCATATGGGAGGATTCATTTTGCTTTTTTTTGGTGTGTATTTTCAGTATGTAGCACAGCACATGGCACAGAATAAGCACTTAATGAATGCTTTTCCATATATTCATTCTTTCACTCTTCATATATCACTTTACTAAGTGATAATTTGATCATTGTATATTTATTTATGTTGTCCTTTATGTGAGAAAATTTTACAATGAGGCCACCTTCCACCAAAACAAATGCTAAGGTGCCATGTTGATGATGATTACTTTGTGCCGTTCCTCTGAGACTTTCTTGTCTCTGTCAGCAGGTTCTTGTTCCAGGTGAACTCAATGTTCATGGAATACAACAAAACTAGGTAAACCATCCATAGACTGAATTCAATGATTCTCTCTAGACAAATCCCTTCTTAGATTGAAGCCATTTCTTGATTCAGGAGAATTAGTGAGATAAACGACAGATATGACAGATTATGAGTATGGATTGTTGTGAATAGAATGCTAATGACTAAATGCCTTCAAAGATGAGAATATTTACCACATGTTAATCTCAGTTTACCAACTCTTCTGAATGTTTGTTTTGATGCTAGATAGATGATTCAAATCTAAAGATAATGCCCTAGTTTATGCTGCACAATTAATTTATTTTCTTCCAGGGTAAGAGATTCCAGGGTATGCTATTAGATACATGTTTTTTGTTTATTTTTTTCCCAATCATAAATCAGCTGTTTAGTTTTCATTCCCTTCTATCTAATTACCATTATTCAGAATAATTCAATTCAGTAAATTAAGTTTAACTCTGAAAATATTTATTATATATTTTCTGTGTGCAGAGCATTTTAAGACAGACCAAGTTTGATTAAGAGTTCCTACCCTCGGGGTACTTATAGAAAAGTAACTGGGTTTTTTTTTTTTGTTTGTTTGTTTGTTTTTGTAATTGAAGTAACTTCCTTCTTTAATCAGAAACAGTTCTCACATTCCAGCAATCTATGATGGAAGACAAAAGTTCCAATCAGAGAAAGAACATGTTGTCAAAGTACTTCAGTTAATAGAATTAGTTGATTCTTTTGATGTTTCATACATATAGTATTAAAATCCATTTTGAAATTCAATGAGAAATTTCCCTCCATCTGTTAACTTAGTGACTGTGTAAGGTAGGTGTCAGTAAGGGAAATTATTGGTGCTCTCCTGAAGTATTAAATATTGAAGAACCAGTAACTGAAAGTGGTATGGTGAATACCTAACAAGTAAACATATGTCAACATGGCAGCTTCTTAAAATGAAATACTATAGGCTTTGATCCTATGATCCTTCTACTGATTGTAGGAGGTCAAAGATAGAAAGGTCCAACATCTACCAAAATATTCATAGTAGTAATTTTTTAGTTGCAGAAAATTGGGGGGGAAGTGGCTATTAATTGGACAACATAGATGTAGAAAGAGAATAAACTAAATGTGTGAAATAAACATGATGTGTGAATGTAAGGGAATAGTATTATGGGCAAGAAATAATAGACATCATGATATAGGGATTACAGAGCTGCTCTTGGGATTAGAATACTTTGACTGACTATAAATCTTATCTCTTTTATATATTGATGGTGTGACCCTGAGCAATTCCCTTAATCTCTTGGTGCCCCTGAAACTCTGAGATTCTAAGTTGTGAAGCATTTGTCAAGTTGAATTGATAAATTGAATGAATTCCCTCCACCAGTGAAATGATTGAGGAGGGAAGTGAGAGGGGAAACAGGAGAAAGGAAGTGGAAGACACAGAAAAAGATAAAGAGTAGGAAAAACAAACTGAAACATAAATTGAAAGAAAGATAGAAAGACAGACACACTGAGAGAAACTAGGAAAAACAGAAATAGAGGGAAGCAAAGACAGATGGAGAAAGTAAAGAGACTTGAATGAACTGATAAGTAGTGAAATACAGAGCCAGAAGAATATACACAATAACTCAAAATTTTAAAAAAAATGAAAATATTAAAATAAAGCTGAACTTTGAACAATTATTTTAAAAAGCAGTATTTTCCCCAGGAAATAGACGCTGAAACCTCCATCACTCTCTTCAGCAATCAAGGAGTCGCAGGGATAGAATGCTGCATACACTGTCAAACATGATGACTTTATTGGTTATTTTTCCTAGCTCTTTTTCTCCTACTACTAAGCCTTTTCACTGACTATCTCTAAGATCTGGAATTCACTTTCTACTTTATACCTGCCTTTTAGAATTCTTGGATTCCTTCAATAATCAGACTCAAATCTCACTTTCTGAAAGAGGCTATTCCCTCCAGCTTTTTGTGCTTCCCTCAAAGATCACCTTGTATGTATTTATAATTATGTTTGTGTGTATATAAACATATATACATATAGGTGATGTAGTTATCTTTTACCTACCTTGTTATTTATATTGTCTTTTCCATTAGAATATATGCTCCTTGAGGATAGGAACTGGGGTGATTTTTTGTCTTTTTTTGTATCCCCAACACTTAGAACTATGCCTGAACTACCATAAGCACTTAGTAAATGCTTGATACTTTGCTGGCTGACTTTTCCTTTGACTCACAGGATACTTTAAGTATTGGACGATATACCAAGAAATGGTTATGATGTAAAAACAATTGATTTGACAGAACAGCTTTTAAAAAAACAATTGATAAAAGTTCATATGGAGGGGAGAAAAGAAACAGTTGATTAACATATAGTAGAATTTACCTGGTTTAGCGGTGTTTGGGGTAGGAAAGACAATCTGTGCAAACAAGTTATTTGAAACTATTAGATATTAAAGGGCAACTGGAATGTCATTTTAGATAGTATCTAAAATTAATTTTAGAATGTATAAAAACAGCCCTTTGATCTATATTTGAAATAATTGGTCAACTGATTACCATCGAGGATACTATAATTGCTTGCAGAATTTCTTGAGAAATAAGTCCCTTTATAAATAGACTGCAGAAATCTGGACAAGATTTTAATATGCTTTAACTATTTAGAATAATTCTGTCTAGTAATAATTTAGACCCTTCCACATGACAAGCAAATCCCTGAGGTTAGAAACTGAAAGCCAGCTCTCATTTGGTGAATTGTTAATTATTTTTTCGTCAACATAATAATTGCCAAGTGTAATTACCAGGTAAAACAGGCTAGAAGTAGAGCCTTGTGGTTCCACCTGCAGGAAACTGACAAATCATATGATAGGAACTTAGAAAACCCAGTCTCTGTGTGTCAGATGTGTCCTACAGGAATAAATTTAATTTAACAATCCAGTAATTCTTTAAAGATAAAAAATGAAATAGCTTTTATACCTCACAGTTACCACCTTGTCAGCTTCCACAGACATACTGTCAAACCCACAGAATTGTATTTCCCATATTGCTGAGATTTGGCAGACAAAAGGAGTGTCTTGTTTTCATGGGCTGAGCAATTACACCTATGGAAATCAAACCACATAGCATCATGCAGTGGGCATAACATTGCTGCTATTTGTTGCTTCCTTCAATGTACAGGACTGAATGAAAAATACTGTTCTGCTAGATACATAACTATTATTAAGGCCTACAGCCATGCTTGTTAATTTTTTCTTTGCAAATTATTATTTTTTTTATGATCAAGCTCCATTTTCTCTGATTCCTGAACCAGCTTTTATATGGAGCCATGTTTTCATATACCTAGTCATTGGAAAGGGGACATTTAAATAGTCTCAAGGCAGTGTTTGTGATTACTATTGAATTGCTCTAACATTCTTCTTCTGCTACTAATGTACAAATGCCAGAACACATCTTGGGAGAAAGGAGATTGTATCACAAATAGTGAGATGATGGATAAAATATTTATTATGCAAAAAAAAAATACTATGGACTAAGCACTAGGGATACAAATACAAGCAAGATAGTCCTTGTACATGAGAGAAAGACAGAATAAGAGAGAGAAATAGATATATGTATATATATATATATATATATATATATACATATATATACACAATACCTGTATATGTGTGTGATATGTACATGACATTTATGTTATATGTTGTGCATATACACAATTTTTCATATGTATATATAGTGCTTTGCAAACTTTAATATATTAAATATTTAGTGGTTTGTCATGTCCAACATTTCACGACCCCATTTGGGGTTTTCTTGGCAAAGATACTGGAGTTATTTGCTATTCCCTTCTCCACCTCATTTTATATTTGAGGAACTAAATAAAACAAGCAAGCTTAAGTGGCTTGCTCAGAGTCACACAGGTAGATGTGAACTCAGGAAAATGAGTCTTTCTAATTCTAAAGCCAGTGCTATATCCACTGGGCCACCTAGTTGCCCAAAACATTGTATAATTGTTAGCTATTATTAACTAGTCCTTGATTTCAGGTATAAAATACAATGCTTCATAAATAACAGATTATGTTATTGGTTGTTTAAATGGTTGTTTAAAATGATTTTATGATTGGCTGGATTATCCAGTTGGGAAGAGCAGAATGAGTCATTAGGATTAACTAGTGTGTTTATTTTAGGACAATAACCATGAAGGGTGACATCACAAAGACTGGCTATGACCTTTCATGGCTCATTCTCTACTGTCTATCAGTGTTTTGGGCTGGCTAAACACATGGATATAATCCAACATGTCATTTCTTATAAATTCAGCACATCAGAAAAGATTATTTATATACAAATCCTGAAGACAAGAATTAGGTGCATTTCAATATGTTTTTTGTACATGGCTACTTAATAAATGTTTAACATTTCTTAGGCACACATCCAGAGTTTCCTCAAGTAGTCCCTTCTATTACTTTCCACATCATGGTATTACCATACAACAAAGGTAGGGACAATGGTGAGAAACGCATTGCCTGGCATATAATAAACATTTAATACATACTTTTTTTATTAAAGCTTTTTATTTTCAAAGCATATGCATAAATAATTTTCAACATTCACCCTTGGAAAACCTTGTGTTCCAAATTTTTTCCCTCCCTTTTTCATATCCCTTCCCCTAGACAAATAATTCAATATGTGTTAAACATTTGCAAATCTTCTCTATGTATTTCTATATTTATCATGCTGCAGAAGAAAAATCAGATGAAAAAGTAAAAAAAAAATGAGAAAGAAAACAAAATGCAATGCTTTTGGACTGATTAATAAAAAGGACACAGGAAGACGAATAGGGGAAGAGAAACAAATAAAGAGATTTTAAGGGAGTGACACCAAGAAGGGTTTATCTGGGTTCCACAGGTATAGATGTTGTGAAGGAGTCTCTGAGGAGTCTTCCTTCTGTAGGGATGAAGTGGTTCTAAGGTTGATTTGGTTGTCATGGAAACCAAGCCAAGGAATGTTTATGATTGCCATGGGTACAGGGGACCTTTTAGATGATGGCAAATGGTGCCTTGGGATGGGATAGGTGTCAGGAGATGGGGCACATACCCACACATACTTACATATAAACAGAGAGGGAGTGTGTGAAAAGTGAAGAAATTCTTTGGTCAGCTAGTAAGAACAAGCTGACAATGAAAGAAAAGGCATTTGGTACTTGGAGGCCTGGTTACCATAGAGATAGGACAAATGAGCATGAAACCAAAAAACAAGTAAACCAGATTGTCATTGGGAAAAGCTTAAGTGAGATGACTGAGGAATCTCTGTTTTCCTTCCTGTTTATGCTCCAAAATGTAAATGAAACCCCCCCCCCCTTTCTCCCCCTTTCTCTCTCTCTCCCTGTCTCTCTCCTTTTCCCCCTCTTTTCCTCTCTCCTCTCTCTCTTCTCTCTATTAAAGGGCTATTAATTAGCCCCTTAGTACTAGGAACTCAAAGTATTTCTGAGAAATACATAACTTGTTTCTGTGAGCAACATGCCGACTTTGAAACCTTGGTAGCATATATGCTGAGCTTTTTGGTCTATGATAAAGTGTCAAGGATTTCAAATTCCTTAACATTGTGGCCTGATGGAGAAGCTCTTACTTGTTAATATGCTTTTGTATGTGCCTGTAATTTTTTCTTCAATGCCTTTAATTTACTTTTAGATACATGAGCTATACAGAAGACATTTATAAAATGTGATACCTTGTTGAATTGACATACAATATATGTGTTTAAGGCACCTAGCTTATTTGACTCTAAGTCAAGTCAACCAGCAGTTTTCAGCGATTCCTAGAAGTAGTTTTTAAAACTCAGATAATAACCTCGAAGCCTCATGTGATGCTATAACTTGGAACTCTGACCCAAGCTCAAGGTGGCAGGAAGCTTTTAGAGCCTCTCACCTTCTAGGTAGCCCTTCTCATTGTTTTTAATGAGTTCCATCTCAGGGACTGATTTAGTGATGATTACCATGTCTCCTTTCAAGGAGCACCCTGGAGTTGCAGAACAATGAAAAACGTTAGTATTCGAACAAGAAATTGAATGAGAAATGGAAGAGAAAATGAATCATTCTCTTACATTCAACTTTCATGGAGAGTCATTACAACGGTGTCCATATGGCATGCTTCCCAACAGAGGAAAGAGGAGATTACATTAAATTAATCTTGTATCTTATGAGAGCTTCAAATTCCTTTGGGCAAGGTCTGTAGCTGGGAGGCTGTGATAGGAACAAAATAGCCTTGCCACTGCAAGGCAACTTAATGAGCCAGTTGTAAAGTTCAACTCCAAAAGTGACACTTGGTGACCAAAGCATAACATCGTGAGAGTGACTGTTGTCTCAATGATAATTGTCCTAGAGTTTAAAGATTTACAAAAAAATCTTTGTTCTGAATCTGACTTGATTATTGCATGTATTATGATTCCCATTTTACAGATGAGGATAGTGAGGTTGTGTATGAGAACTGGGATTTGAACTCTGTTATTCTATCAGTATATACTATATTGTCCCATCTCACAAAACCTCCTCTAATAGTAGGTTCAGATAAAAAAAGTGTAAAACTTGCAATATTACTATTAATGCAGAATTATATTATAGACCTGATTCTTGATCCTAACAAATATTATCTTTGGAATTTAATTTCTTTAAGCCTCAATATTCTTAGCAATAAATTAAATATAATGATTAAACTATCTCAAAGGGTTTTTGTGTCATATAAAGAAAATAACTTATAAAAACTTCAGAACTCTTGTTCATTGCAGTATTGAATCACTTCAGAGGACTGATGATAAAGTGTTCTTCCTACTTCTTGGTTGAAAAAGTTGTGCTCTATATGTGTGGAATAACATATATACTTTCAAAAATAGAAAATATTCTCATTTGTTTTATTTACTTTTACAAGAAAAATTTTGTTTTTAGAAGGGAAATTTCTAGGAAGAAATAGAATTTTTTAAATGCAGCATAAATAAATTTGCTAAAAGAAGGTAGGGGAAAAATTATTGTAGGGAGGAATATTCTTTGTAAACTACAGGACAGTATGTCTATGATTTGTAAACTGATGGATTCTGTACTACTCCTTGGTTGACACTGTAAATACTTTTATAAACTATATTTTAGCCTTTCAGGGTGTTAAAAATCCTTCTGAGTTAATGGTGTTTTGCTATTGTTGTTCACATTTGGGATTATCTTGACAAAGATGCTGGAGTAGTTTGCCATTTCTTTCTCCAGCTCATTTTACAGATTGAGGAAACTGAGACAAACAGGGATTAAGTGTATTGTTCAAGGTTACACAGTTACTAAGTATCTAAAGCCTGATTGAATTCAGGTGTTTCTTATTCCAGTCTCAGGGCTCCTTTCATTCATTCATTCTACCACCTAACTGCTTCCTAAATACCATTTCTGAATTTATGTAATTATTAGACCAATGTTCTTTTTTGTTTTTCCCTCCAATAGTATTTTATTTTTCCAAACACATACAAAAGATAGTTTTCAACATTCATCTTTGCAAAACCCCATGTTCCAAATTTTTCTCCCTCACTCCGCCTCCCCAAGACAGCAAGAAATTCAATAAAAGTTACATATGTGCAATGCTTTTAAGCATATCTCTACATTTATCATGTTATGCAACAAAAAACAGATCAAAAGGGGAAAAAAAACCAACAAGCAAACAAACAATAACAATAAAAATGAAAATACTATGCTGAGATCCACATTCAGTTTCTATAGTTCTCTCTCTGGGGATGTGGATAGCTCTTTCCATCACAAGTATATTGGAATTGCCTTGAATCATCTCATTGTTGAAAAGAGCCAAGCCCATCACAGTTGATCATCACATAATCTTGTAACTAGCGTGTACAGTGTTCTATTGATTCTGCTTACTTCACTTAGCACCAGGTCCTGTAAGTTTTTCCAGACTTTTCTGAAATTAGTCTGCTTATCATTTCTTTTAAAACAATATTATTCCATTATATTCATATACTATAATTTATTCAGCCATGCCCCAAGTGATGGGTATCCACTCATTGTTTAGTTTCTTGCCACTATGAAAAGAGCTGCTACAAATACTTTTGCACATGTGGGTACTTTTCCCTCTTTATGATCCCTTTGGAGTACAGACCCATTAGAGATAGTGTTGGATCAAAGCTATGCACAGTTTGATAGCCCTTTGGACCTACTTCCAAGTTGTTCTCCAGAATGGTTGAATTAGTTCATGACTCTACTAACAATGCATTAGTTAGACCAAACTGATTAGTTATCAAACTGAAATCTGCTCATCTGTAACTTCTTTCTAACTGTAAACTTGAAATTGTTTGTGAAATCTACCTATCTCTAGAGTAAGTCACATAGTTTATGAGAACTTTTTTTCAACAGACATTTCTATGGCTCAGAATTATTTTGTGCTTTACTATCTAACTTTACACTCTTAATTTTTTTTTTCATTCTGAGTTTATACAACTCAGGTATCTTTATACCATCCCCTTTCTTCCCCTATCCCTCTCCCCTGCCACTGCCAAGGCTCAGTGAATGCTAATTAGATAATTACTAATTGCATTGAAATGATTAATCCCCATCAAGTTATTACTTAGTGACATAAATATATTGTTATATTTGTGATTATTTTACAAGTTGAAATTATAAAAAGCTCATTCCTGCAGTTGCCATCTTTAATCACTTCCATCATAGCAATTGCTCACCGTTAAGAAATGTTTCTAGATGTCATAGAATTTAAGAATTTTAAAATGGGAAGAACCTTAGTGACCCTTTAGCCTCCCAAAAGAATCCCTTTATGATACACCTAGAAAGTGATTCTTCCAGTTCTTGCTTGAAGATCTCTGTTGATGGGACACCCATTTTCCAGTGACATCTAATCTATCTACGTTGAGACTGTGGTAAGTTTTAGACTGTGTTTCTTTTTATCTTAACTTAAATTTACCCTATTGTAACTCCTGTTCATGATTTGTTGTCCTTTTCAGTAACAGTCCTTCATATCCTTGAATATAGTCATCATTTCCCTGCTATGTCTTCTCTTCTCCAGGATAAACAAATCTGTCCTTCTCAATTAACCTTCATATAGCATGAGTCCAAGGTTCTTCTCTACCCTATTTGTCACCGTGTATATCATGAAAGTATATTGATATACATTCTAAAATGTACCCACAATTGGCTAGAATACCTCAAATGTAGTTTGACAGAGTAGAGTAAAATGGCTCCCATGCTTCTGTGTATCTCAGCATTTAGAAAAATTGTCCATCCATAAGACAGTTGGATAATGTAGAAGCTTTTCTGATTTAGAGTTAGAAACTTGACACTAAAGTAAGAAGAAAAGGATCTACTCTATGAAAACCATAAACCATTATCATTTTAATGTTATTTATCTAGTGCTTTTAATGTCTCCAAAGTACTTTCACAAATATTATTCCATGTTAAGTACACAGCTATGTGAGGTAATTAAAAGAATGCTATACTCATTTTATAGATAAGGGAACTAAAAGGTCTGGAAGTTTATTAAAGGTCAGATAGTATTCAATAAAGCAGGACCAAGTCTTGGGTCCTTGCCCTCCCAGGCTATTATTAATCTAAGTTACCCCAAAGATCTTGATCTTGTGGATTTTGTAAAATTCTTGAATATTTATAGAATCCTTAGATTTTAGTATTTCTTCCCTCTTAGACTATGACTTTAAGTATTCAAAATGGTTCTTCTTACATAACTGGCCTTTTTAGAGCTGTTCTTTGTTGTGGTTTTTAGGATAAATGAACTAGCATCCCCTTAACATTTATCTATTGAAAAGAAGAATGCCATTTCTTCTACAACATGTTAACTGGCCATCACATTGAAGTTCATTGTTTGAAAATCTCAAGAATATGACTCTGTGTACTTACACCTCTCCTGATTACCTAAGTGTTTTACCTGTGAACCCATTGGAATTTCATTATGTGGGTTTCACCTGTAGTAAATGAGTCTATAGAAAGAGATACATTTTCTAGGCAAAGGGTATCAAATTCATAAGGGTATTGGGTGGAAGCACGGGGATTTGATTGCCAGGTGGCACTAAACTGAAGTGTACCCTGAAATCAGCTTATTCTCTTCCCTTTTTCAGGAAATGTTCATTCTGGGAACTTAGTTTTTCAGGCTGTCTTCTTACCATAGTTAAAGCAACCACAATGTGCAGACATCTTTGAACAGATACCTTTTAAGATGCCTTTAGCATATCTGTGATGGAAACTTCTAAACTGTTTTGTTAAGCCTTGATGAAAACCAAATTTTCCCAGAATATCTTTAAGACAGTCACAATACCTATCCTTTAATCTCAACTTTTCCCTGGTGCTTCTCCTCCTCCCCTGAGAAACCCCCAAAATTATATTTCTCATATAAAAGATGAGTTTATGATGAAGATTTTTGCTAATTCCTTTTCAGGACTAAGCCTGCTATAAAGTACCCTCTCCCTCCTCATAACATCTTCTCTTTAATGGTGTCTTTCTCCTTACTATTGCCAACTTTGGTTGCTCTACTAACATCCTCTAGATTTAACCTGCCAGTCAATGATATAGTCATATCTCATGGTATATTCCTTTAATAACTTGTTCCAAACCCTTTGCCTTGCTAGCTCTACTGCTCTACCGAATCTATTTCATATTTACCACCAGCTCTACTGGTACCTATTTTCCCTTCTTCATTTTGTCTGTAATCTCTTCTCTTAAACAAAGATACCTTTTGATAAAGAGAATGCCCTTGTGAATTTGTCACGTGTCTTGAACTTTGTATTTTGAGCTAAGAATTGCTACTCTGACTACATCAAAACCATATACAAAGATCCCTGTGAGCCATATATTGACTTTGAAAACCATTCTCATTATATGTGTGTGTGTTTGTATAGATGTATCTATATATGTATGTGTGTGTATATCTAGCTATCTATATGTAGAGAGAAATATATATGTGTGTATAAATAGGTATAGATGTATCTATATATGTATCTATATATTTTTTATTTTTTTAAATTAATATATCAGCACATTAAAATCAGATACCACCTATATTTTCATCTGAATCTGGTCCACCTGGGAATGTTGTGGGCTGCATTTTTGATGCTTCTGCTCAGGCCACATATGACAGTCTCTGTACTTATGTTCATACCAGCTATTCTGGCACTGATGTTCTCTGTTTCTTGGCTGCCCCATATTAGCCATGATATGGTTAATGATATGATATGGATTTTCCCCAAAATCCAGATGAGAAGACCTAAGAATAAATGAGAAATTTCCTAATTAATAGGAAAAGTTTGAAAGTTTCAAGGCATTGCATCACTCCTTCCCACAGAACCTTCCACTACTTCAGATTGGATAAGAATTAAAACTCAGGCATCCTTGTCAGAAGCTCATGCTGCCACCAAATTTCCTTTTTTTCACTCTTAAACTCAGGTACCAACTAAAAAGGCAGGCATATTTGTAAGTGCAGTTGTTTGTGTTTTGTTCTGCATAAGGAACATCTTGTTTCTTTCTTTTTGAAAACAAATGAGCGACAGCAAAAAAGCATGCTGTTTTCTTATTGCCAGGCAGTTAACAAAAAGAGATAGTAGGCAGGTTCTCCCTAGATAGAATGCCTGAAGAATAGAGATTGGGTTCTTCAAGCTAACTTCACAACATAGACCTGTTGATGGTAACAACACCCACTGTTCTCAGGTTAATTGTTTTCTATTATTCCTGAAGGGATTTGACTGATGGAATTGCTGGAGGGTGAGACTTGATTAAACAGACCAATAGTCCCAAATCCTTACTGATCTTTCAGCATTTTCAACTGAATTATCTGTTTTTATTCAATTGTGTGTTCCCAAACATCATAAATTTCCCCCAGTATATAATTTGTTCTCTCTTTGTGAGCTCACTGAATCCCTGCTGGGATAGAAACAATAGTAAATATCATGAGCCTAATAGCTTTAAATGAATTTTAAAAAAAGAAAATGAAAAATAAGTCTTATTTTTCTAATTTTTGAAGCATTCACTGGACTTTTCTGCAGAGTTGCTATGGGAATTACAATAACAAAGCTAATAATAACTAAAAATGTATACTATTTTTTGCCTTTAAAATTATTGATTAAATTTTGTTTTGATATAACCCCAACAAACTCATAATTAGACTCTGTCCCAAAGTATAATGTCCCTAATTGGTATGACAAAATAGCATATATGAATGATATTGGCATCAGTTTCAATTTTGCATTTTTGTAGTTTATGGTTTGTTCAGCAAAGCATTGTAAAGGGTTACTAACAACTGTGTAATCAAAGGATTCTTGATTTAAGAGCTAAAAAGGATCTCAGTGATCACCTCATCTATCCAATCCTTTCATTTTTTTAACTGGACCACTGAGGTCTAACAATATTAAGCAACATGCTAAAGGATCACATGTTAATTCTAACCTTACTTTGAAATATGCTGGTGTCAATCATTTTTATTATTATTACTATGTAATAAGGAAATATGTGTATTGTTTTCAGACTGATCATTTTCTGTAAGGAAGGATCCCTTCATTGTGGCCCTTCAGGAGGGCTAAGTAGTCAAATTCAAATCTAGCATCTTTCTTTGTTATTCAGTCATTTCAGTCATGTCTGACTCTTTGTGACCTCGTTTGGAGTTTTCTTGGTAAAGATACAACCATTTCCTTCTCCAGCTCATTTTACAGATAAGGAAACTGAGACAAACAGGGTTAAGCGACTTGTCCAGGATCACACAGCTAGAAAGTACTGTATTTGAACTCAGGTCTTTCTGACTCCAAGGCTGTGTCACCTGGCTGCCCTACAAGTCAGTTAAATAACATTTATAAGGAATCTACAGTGGGCCAAGCACTATGATTAGCCCTGGAAGTAGCAGAATTTATCCTGAAATCCAGGCTCTCTGATTCCCAAACAAGTATTTGTTTATTTCTTTCAAGCTTTATGATTCTAGAGGATGATGAAAATATGCTGTTGAAGAGGTAAAAATAGTGATGATATTAAATAGATTTGAAAGAGCATAATTTTAAAATAGTTTGCAACATGGAACAACTCTAGCAAGCCATCCATCAAAGGTTACAAAGGTTTGCAACTCTATTTTGTGAAAAGTACACATAGGAGTTAGCAAGGAAGGGAGGTTTAACAATTAACAAGGAGAAAGACAAGTTCCCTAGTGGAATTTACCATTAATCAGGAGGAAGCCATTAAGGAGAAGATGCCATGAAGTGGGTATATGTCATTGACTAAGGGGCTAAATCCATAGAGAAATTTAGCAAACTAACCCAAGAAGGATTAGCTGGACAAGGGGATTACACTGATTAGTGGGCTAGTCCTAAAAAGGAGTTAGTGAAGATCTACAGTATGAGCAGATCTTTTATAGGGGAAAGGTAATCTTGGAGGTTTAACATCATAACTTGGCTTTCTGATTGAATAAGTAAAAGTGGGGCTTTTAGAGACACACCCCTCCCCAACCTTAAGACCTACTTAAGAATAAAAGACTCACTTAAGGCTATGCTATCCCAGCTTTTCCGTGCTTCCCTCAGGGAGTATTATAATCCTATCAGTACTTTAGGCTTTCTCTCTAGTGCCCACCTAGCTACCAGGATCTCTTTCTTCTTGTTTGTCCTTCTTTCTCTAAGAGAAGAAGATGCCATTCTTTCTTCTTGTTCTTGTTCTTTTTTTCTTCTTGTTTTTGGTCTTGTTCTTCTTTTTCTTCTTCTTCTTGTTCTCTCTCTCTGGGAAGGGAGTAGGGAAGAGATAAAATAGATTTCTAATAATTAATCTCTTAATTAATTTGTAATCTACAAATTTATAGTTTTCAATATTCCTAAAAAATCTCTAGATTACAAATGAATTAACAAGACATTTCCTGCATACTCATATGATTCCCATTCTTATTTTCTTTCTAGATCACATCTTCCAAAATTAGTGTGTCTCATTTAAATATATAAGAGGTAGCATGGCATTGTGAGCATAGTTAGTCTTGCATTCAGGAATATCTGGATTCATCTACTACCTGACTCAAGTTGTAATGACAGAGAAATTGAGGCAAGACAGAGATTAGAGGTTTTTAATATTTTAATAGTGGAGAGTTTGGACTGGCAGCCAAACAGGATCCATGGCCAAACAGGATCCATGTCGACCCCCAGCTGGCAGAATGGGACTCATCTCAAAGCATCCAGAGATGAAGGAGTAATTCCAGAGACTTTTATAGGGCTCCAGCCATCAGGGAAACAAAGCAAGGGTGGGGCAGAGCACTGGTGAGTGGAAATTCTGGGAAGGACCATAACTTTTTAATTCTGACAAGTTGGGGGTGAAGAAGGAAGGATCATGAATTCTGATTAATTGGGAATGAAGAAACTTGGAGACCGGAAGTCTGGGCCCAGGAGATGCCCAAGCATTTGAGATAAGCCATCTGGAGTTTATGACTCTTTGGAATGCTAGAGTGGCCAGAGCTCTCTGCCCTAATTATCTCACTCCTAATGGCCAGGAAGGGGGGGGGCACCAGGGAAACTGAGGCAGAACAATTCAGGAAACGGAGACAGAACAAAGTCAAACTAGTTTTATGACTGGGGACAAACCACCTATACTTTAAAGGCCCTCTGGAAAATTATTTAAGTTTATAAATTATATTACCTAATTTCTGCCATAGAGGTGATGGGCTTAAAATTCAGAATTTGACATGTATTTTGGGATGTGACCAATGCAGGAATTTGTTTTCCTGGGCTACACATATTTGTTATGAAGGTTTTATTTTTATTGTTTTGTTGTGGAGGAAAGAAAAGTCAGTGGGACAGATAATAGATTTAAATAATGTCTCCCTAAACTCCTAAAAAAAATGTAATCTGCCAAGTGTCTCTAATCTGCTTTGAAAGTTTCCAGTGGGAATTCTTTAAAACAGTGAAATCACTAGTTCAGGGCACAGAACACTTTAATCAGACATTTTACTCTCGTCTCCTACCTAACTTCTCATGAGAGCTAAGAACAAGAATCAAAACCTGTATGAAATCTAATCACATTTCCTGGTCCTACATTCTGATAGCACCCTCTGTTCAAAGACAAAGACAGAAAAAGACAAAAAGAGAGCGAGGAGTTGCTAGGATAATTCACAAACTAAATAATTTATCTCTGACTGAGAGTTGATTGTCTATTGTTTGATTTCCTCAGCTTTCATTCTACTAACCAAAAAGAAAAAGAATAAATGGCTACTCCATTTCATTCATGCTGGATTTAAATGTTTTTATAATGGAACTTTCATGACCTTTGGAGCCTAAATTAAATTTTAACATTTTTGGACTGGTCTATAAATTCCTAGTATCCCAACACAGCTACAGGTTGTGCCATATGTGGTTTTTAGAAGCCAAGGCAAAAAGTGAGTTACTAGATATAATCTACCTGCTATTTGGGAAAGTGAGTTCCAGAAAATTAGGAAGTTAGGCAGGGCCAAGCTATTAACCTTGTCTGCTAGAAAAGGTGAAAGGGGTTATTCTCCTCCATGGTATAGCAAAGCTTTCTGTCTCATTGTACATACAATTAATTTAAACACATACATTGCCATTCACATTTCCTCTCTCTAAATAACTACTTAAAAAAACCAATTTGAATTGAAAGTTTATATTTATCCTGCCAGAAGTAATTCTAGTACACAAATGAGCTCAGGAACAGCTTTGGAGAGAGTCTTTTGAAAATAATGTGTATGTGCTCTTCAGGACAAAGCTGAAGAGAGATTTATCTGCTTTTCCTCTTACCTTGCACTTTTCTAAGTAGATGGTGAGGAAGAGTGATAGTGAATGGGAGAAGTGGTACATAATTTTGTTTATTCAATAATCTTTTAATCTTATATAATCAAGACTATCTATTTTATATTTTGTAATGCTCTCTGTATTTTCTTTGGTCCTAAATTCTTCCCTTATCCAATATCCAATATATCTCAAAATTTTAAAAACAAGTTTTTGAACACAAAATTTTTAAAAAGTTAAAAATTGTTTCAATGTGTAATTGAGGTAATATTATATGTGTGTGTTTATCTGTGTGTATCTGTGTATAAGTGTATGTGTGTGTGTGTGTGTGTGTATTGTAACCACAAAAATGAGACTCAGACTAAGAAAAAAAAAGCAAAAAGGGGTTTATTATGATCTCACGAGAAAATGCATCTCCCATCTAACAAAATGTTTGTCAGTAAAAGGAGTGAAAAACAAACAAACAAAAAAAAAAACCCCTACATAACACAAGATTAAATAGCCTGAATGCAGAAACTCCTACTGCCTTTTCTCCCATTGTTTGGGGGAGTCCAGGCTTACATTCTAATTCTGGAAATCTAACCCAGAAATAAAAAAATAAATTGCCTTTAAAAGAGGTTCTTAATGCTAATTAAAAGATGGTGGGAAACAGGAGGGGATGAATACCTGCAACTTTTTAGCTATAGCTCTATTTGTTATAATAAAGTCTCAAGTCATAATTAAAGGATAGCTTAAGACTATTATTTCCAGGACAGTGTCTTCAATTAGTTTATCCCATACATAAATATTTAAGTACCCAGGCTTTTCTTAGTACCCAAGATTACTCCTCTCTACTTTTGCTTCTCCTGTTCTCCCTCTTCACCTTGTCTCTTGACATAAGTAGGTATAATTAAGGTTTACTTCAAGTACTTCATCCTAAAGATTTCTTTCTTGATCTTCTCACTTTGACTCTTTCATCCCCATGCATACTTGTTCTTTCCCATCACATTGAAATTTCTTGTCTGTGGAAGGATTGATTTTTTTTTTTTTACTGGCCAAAATATAGCAGCAAATCTGTGGGGTTTCACTAGTGATATGCACAATAAAGACAGAAATGCTATTGATTATCTTTTTTTTTTTCTGACACTCATTTGCATTCTAAACTAGAGAAGATCTAGGGAATATTTAATCTTAAATTAAGTACAATAGTTTTACATAACAGAGAGTTTTGATCTTTTCAGAGATAAAAGGTTTCAAAAGAAAAGACCTAACTTTAGCATTGAGGCACTGCCTTGTTTTTTATTATCTGAGTGTTACTGATGGAGCTAAAGAGCTGCAAGCTTTTCGTATTGATGAGAGAATGTAGCTATTTTTGCTAGCATACAGAAGCTATGATGGTTTAGGTGGTGCAAAAGAGATGAGCCTAGAAGATAGTAATCGGGAGTAACACTTAGCAGAGACCATACATCAAGCAGCTGCTAGAGTAATCTTTGTATTAGACTAAATGACTAGTAGAGTCAATCTGTACAGCAATCACTACATACTCAGTAGCCCCACAAGAGCTATAATATATCCAGGAGAGCACACTCAGTAGATAATGACCTCAGTGAGAAGTGCCATGACATCATCATAAAAATTTGTGAACCTGAAGTGTTAGAGATGAACTGCTCTTCCACACATACTCCCCATATATGAACCCTTCCTGAGTCCTTCCTCTGGGTGCTGACTCTTTCCACTGATGATATATGTGTGTGGAAGATTGTGTCTTGACTCTAGTAAGTGAAAGGAAGAAATATATCAAAACTCTTCCAACTCTGATATTTCATTGAATATCTTTGCTTTGAATTATTTCTAGCTGTCAACTCACTAAAGAAAAAGAAAAAAACAGACAGATTCTCATTTTTGGTGGTTGTTGAACTATAGAACATTTTGTGAGTGCCTATTGTAAGGGCTCCATGTGGGAGTTAGTGTGAATCTGTATATGCATATATATATATGTGTGTGTATATGTATATGTATATATATATATATACATACATGCACACTATATATAGATGTGTGTATATATGAATATATGTACATATGTGCCTATATGCACACATAAATAAACATGCACTTACACACATGTTTATCTATGCACACATGTACACATACATGTATGTATCACATTCTCTTAGTTATATGTACATATTAGCCAAACCCACCCTCCAGTAGAATATAATAAGCTTTTTTGGGGAGAGAGAAAAAGCTGTTTTCATTTTTGTATTTCCAGTTCCTAGTTTAGTGTTTTGCACAAAGATATAAATACTTATTGAATGGTATTGAATTAAATTCAGAAAACTGTGCATGAGCTATATGTAGTCTTGCACAAACTTTCTTTTAGTTGTCCCTAGACATCTCAAACTCAAAAGGGAATCCATTATTTTTTTCCTTTGAAATGCAATAAATTGCATAGTCCCTCAGGTGTTAGATGCTTTGGAGTCCTCCTTATCCCTTCATTCTTCTTCATGCTCTCATATTTAATCGGTTGCCACATCTTACTAATTCTTCTCCATGACATTTCTCTCATCCGTCCCTTTCTCTATGTTCCACAACCCCCACCTAATCCTTTAAGTGAACTCATTACCATAATCTCCTAATTAGTCTCCTGGCTTCTACTCTGTCCTCTTCATAATCTCTCTCACTCATAGTTGCCAAATTGATATTCCTAAAACATAGGTCTAAGCATATCAGTTGCCCTTTCTTCAGAAGGTAGTGTAAAATACATTCTCCTGTTAGGCTTTTGGAGAATTTTGCATTCTGATTCCATCCATCCTTTCATTTCAGACCAAAGTCATGGTACTCCCACATGCATCCTTTATGTTTCAGCCAAGTTAGCTTACCTGCTGTTTCTGATGCATAACATTCCATCACTTACCCATCTTTTCAGAAGCTATCTCCTGTGATTGGGATGCTCTCTGCTCTCCCTGTTCCTCTCTAGACAGCATAGTAGATAAAATGCAGGATCTGGAGTTAGGAAAACCTTAATTTAAATCTAACCTCAGACACTTATTAACTTGTGATATTGGACAAGTCATTTAACCTCTATTTGCATCAATTTCCTCAGCTGCACCTGTAGCATCTACCTTGCAGGGTTATTGTCAGGAATCATATGAAATCTGCAAAGGACTTATCACAGTAGCTGGCACACATGAATGCATGCACACACACTTACACGGATTTCCTTTCCTTGCCCTTTGTCAGTCACATATCTCCTTTTTCCCAGTCATTTTCAGGTACCACTCAGTATCCATCTCCTACACAAAGCCTATTCTGATATTGCCAGTTGCAAGGGCTACCTTTCCTCATCTACATACCTAAACTTATTTTGCAGTTATGATTTATTCGCCTCTCAGAACATATGTTCTATAGTAGAACATATATGCTACCTTAGGGGCAGCAGATATTGTATTTTACCTTCCAGTGCTTAACATAGTCTCTCATATACAGTATTAATAGTATTATTATTAATAAATTCCTATTTAATTGAATTGAATTGATCCTAAATGGGTGGGGGAAATAGAAAGCAGCTGAATAGTAAATTTGTCAGCCCTAAGAGAAACAAGTGAACCGAATCAGCATCTTGGAAAAAATCCATAACTACATAAGAAACACTCATACATACTCTGAGACAACATTGTTATTGCAGAGGTCTGTCTTCAAGACAATCAGAAGGGTTGCTTGTGTCTCTCTACTGCTGGGTGACCTGGAGAAAGTCACTTACTTTCACTGTAACTGAGGAATAAAAATCTGTTTACCTGTTCATGTCCTAGGAGACTTGGGCAGAAATATTTTGCCACCTCTTTAGAGCTCTCTTGTCTGTCTATGTGAACAAAGATTGTTATAAAATCTCTAACAAATATATGTGGAAGGGATAGGAATAAGTATAACTTGAGATGGAATTTTTGAAACTGAATTTGCAGTCATTTTAAGTGTGCTCCCTCCTTCCCAACCCAATGGTCAATAGGATATTTGTAATAAAAGAAATCTTCACATAGATTATCTTTAGCTTCTGAACGAAACCCCAGAGCTCCCTCAATGTAGACACCTTTTCATTCTTCACTCTCATTTGGAATGATAAAGAATATGAACATCCACCATCCAAAAGAACAGTGAGAAGAGTAAAATGTGGTGTTTCGTTGTTTGTAGGTAATTACTTTCCCATTCAAACACCTCTACAATACTGATTTTAGTATTTTTTTCATATACATATTTTTAGAAGTGAAATCACAAGTTCACATTCTTCTTCTATCTATATAATTATGAGTGCTCTCAGAACAGAGAAAGTATTCTTTTGATCAAGTGTTCCCATTTTGCAAGTTGTTTGCTTCCCTGTGAAATGGGGATAATAATAGCATAATAGCATTTACTTTCCAGAGCAATTATGAAGGTGATTTACTTTTTATAAATAAAGGGGGTTTACTTTGATTTTTGAAAATCCATACTTGTTGTTTGAAAACTCATTGTTTCAGAAGTTCCCTTTTCATGTCCAGGTGCATTTTGGAATTTCTCACTTCATTGGCAAAGGAATTTGGAAACTCTTTCTGTGATATTAGCCAATATATTCAACTAAGTCCTGAATCCTGATTTATGTGAATAATGAATCCCCTTAAGTCACATATATTCAAATTTATAGTATTCAAAGTTATAATTATGGAAAATATGGTAACTTGTAGCCCATTGGAAATATGCAGTGTAAATTTAGATAATGCAACCAGGTCTGAAGATTAGTTATTTGTGCTAATGAGGACCTAGCTGTATTTTCCATGTAATTGCACAGGTCATCAGCTTTAAAGAATGGAATGGTTTCTTGCAAGGTCAGTGACACCAAAAAATAATTTATACCAGAATCAATAAGTCCTTTCTAAAAAATTAAGAGTAATAGAATAATAATAACAGTAATAGTAATAATAATAACAACCTCTATATAAGGCCTCCTCTATGCTGGATACTATGAAACCCTTTACAAATATTATCTCATTTAATCCTCACAAAAACTCTGGGTGTTGTTATTATCCCTGTTTCACAGTTAAGGAAACTGAGGCAAACAGATTAAATGACACACCCAAGATCACATAATTAATAAGTATCTGAGGCCAGATTTGAACTTGAATCATCCTAAGCATTGTGCTCTATTCTGGTTCCTCAATAGGCATTGCAGTTGTTGTTAGTTGTACAAATCCTCAAAGTGAATTTAAACATACTGTATTTAATTGTGATGGACTTGGTGCTTTTCAACAATGAGGTGATTCAAGGCAATTCTAATAGATTTGTCATCAAAGAGCCATCTGCATCCAAAGAGAGAACTATGGAGACTGCATGTGGATCACAGCATAGTATTTTCACTTTAATTGTTGTTGTTTGTTTGCCTCTTTCTTTCTTTCTCATTTTTCCCCACTTCTGATCTGATTTTTTTTTCTTATGCAGCATTATAAATGTGAAAATATGTTTAGAAGAATTGTTCAAGCTTAGTTATTGGATTACTTGCTGTAAGGGAAGGGAGGAGGGAGAAAAAAATTGGAACTCAAGGTTTTACAAGAATGGATTTTGAAAACTCTCTTTGCATATATTTTGAAAATAAAAAGCTATTATTATTTTAAAAATCAATTAAAAAAAGAAAGTTTAAAAAAATTAATTTTCAGGATGTTCTATTATCAAGCATCAGTAGGCCAAGACTCTGGTTTCTGCCTTTGTAAGTGACTAAAGCCATTCCCCATGAAAATGCAGAGTTTTGTGGGTAAGAGTGACCTCCTTTTCCAAATATATATTGCCACCTCAACTCCATCTCCACTCCTGTAATTGACATCTTCCCATGCCAGGAACCTCCACCTCCTGAGCATTAAAAGGAAAACATGATTATTGAAAGTCAACCAAAGCTCCTTTGAGAATGATTTTGTTTAGAGGAGATTCTGACTTTAAGCAATTCTCTTCACTATTATAGGTCTCATTTGCACCTTATGGTAAATGGGGACATGTCTGTCTCCCTCACAGAGTTGTTAGAAGAATGAATTATAATGTCAGCAAATGCTTTTAGCTTCTTTGCAAGAGGTGCTCTATAAACATATATTATTATTATTGCTCATTTCCTTTGTCATTCTAGCAAATGAAAAATTTCTTCCCCTATATATTCACAGAAGGCATAAATTTAATTTATAGATTCTTAGATGGTGGAACCAAGTCCCTAGTGGTTATTATTTTAGTGGAGTTAGTTGTTAAGGGACCATCAAATCCACTAGGCTATTCTTTGTGGAAATTGTGTAAAAGTATCCTAAAAAGGAAAAATAAGAAGTAGCTATTTAAATACTTTCCACCTTGTTGTAGTTTTTATGTTGACTTCATATCAGATCCAGTGTTAAGAGTTTTGTTTTAGGGGATTAAAAAATGCAAAAAACCTCCTTAATTTGAATGAGAATGTTATAAAAGATTTTTTTTTAATCTAAGGGGAATTATCTAGAGGGAAAATAATCAAAAACTTATTCTATTCCTTTGTGTGGACAGTATGAACAGAAAGGAAGAGTATCCTTCCTGTTGGGCTCTATCTTCCTACTGAAAACAAATTATTTATAATTGGTGAATTTCTTGTTCACACTCTGTTGGTTATATCATGTCTGCCTAAATTAGCAAGTGCCAAATTAAGTTCTCAGAGAATTACAAAACTAGACTGTAAAAATAATAATAATAATAATGTCTGATCATTCCTGAAACAAAATTACCTCAGGTGTGTGTCTTGTCTCGATCAGTTTTTGACTTTTATAACTGATGGAAACAACAAATTAGATGAAGAATTTTCAGCTGTTCTTACATTTTAAACTCCTTATCCTAGAATTAAAAACACTGTACAAACTGATTACAATCTAACTTTTCATAGATTATCTTTCATTTTCCTCCTCACATACACTGTATTCTAGAGAGAGAAAAAAAAAATGGCCCATTTACTCTTTGCCTGAAACATCCCATGCCTTTTTCATGCAATACACTGAGCTCAACATAACCCTTTCCACTAAAATATCCTTCAAAAACAAGCTTGAAATGCCATATCCATGAAGAATTCTTTGCTTCCCACTAGGAAGCAATGTTCTTTAATCTGCCCTCAATCTTTTATTTCCACCAGTGCCTAGCCTGGTGCAATATATAATCAGAAATGGATGAATAAAAAAAGGATTTATGCTTACTATATATAAAACTCTGTGCTTAATGCTGAGTATACAAATACAAATTCAAAATCCTTTGCTCCCAGAAATCTCACATTCGGTTTAGGAGAATCTTGGGGTATGTGTGTTTATCTGTCTGTCTCTCACTGTCTCTTTTTCTCCCTCTGTGTGTACATGTTTATCTATGTCTGTTTGTCTCTCCGTGTGTGTCCCTTCCTCTGTTTCTTTCTGCCTACAAACACACATATATAAAGTATCAAGTACAAGTCAGATGGAAGGCCAATGCATTTTATTTTATGACTTTTCCATGTTAAAACCCATATTCTTTTTTTTTTTTTTTTTTGATGTTGAGCAACTTGATTGTGACAAGGACTTCATTGGTGAAGTTTTTCCCTATCTTAAGAAACTGTGAATGCTAAGGAGATAGGGCAGAAGCAATTGCTGGGTTACATTTCCATAAGAATTGTTTCTTTGAATAATTATTGGAATGGGTAGGTGGGGAAGAAGAAACTGGATTTGAAGCAGGATCAGTATTCTGTGACATTACTATTCCTGAAACTCTTGAACATACCTGCCCATTCATAATAGATGGTTAGCTTTCTATGTTGGTCATGGAAGAAATGGTAGGCTCCTTCTCAAGAGTTGATTCCCCTTATTTATTTCTACAAAGGTTCCACTGGAAGCAGGATCAGTTGCAGTGAGGAATATTGTTCACAAAACCCACAGATTCAAAATCCTGCACTATTTCCACAAGTAGCTGAGAGGAGGTGATGCTCAAAATGGTGGTGGTTTGACTTGACAGATACGTGATGCTCCTTATCTCTCCCTCAGGAAGTCCTCAGGACTTATTTGATGTTTTAGAAAGAAATCAACAGTTGTTGGTTGTTGGTTGTTTGGTTGAAATGAAAGAATGTATTACTGACAAATAGAACCAAACTGCAGACAAAACTGTAACTGTTACTTTACTTTTGATTGACCAAGTTATCTCTTTTTTTATGTAATAGAAAATTTTTCCATCTTTAATGAATATTGACTCATTATAATTCAAAGAACTTTGTAAATATGAGATGTGAGATACATTATTATGATGGTCTGAGTCTTGAGAAGTACAAGTCAATTCAAAAAAGGAATAAATAATTTATCAGTGAAGTTCTTTGAAAATCCAAACTTTATTTCACTTTCCTTATCTATAAATTGAGGGGACACCATAATATATGTAGTATGCTTGATTAAAGGGTTCAAATCCTACAACATTCATATGATTATGGTCATACCAAATACCTTCTCTGAGCCTCAGCTTCCTCATCAATAAAATGGAGGTGATAATTGTGAAGCACAATTGAAATCATATATGGAAAGTACTTGGAAGTTTTCATAAAGTACTACATAAATGTCAACTTGTTATTAGATCTGAGATCCCTTCTAGCCCTAAAATTCAATGACTTTCTAAAATTTGAAGTGTTTCATAATTGCATAATAACATATTCAGGCCTTGAGAGGTAAAATTTCCCAATAAGATTACCATGCACTTTCAGTGGCAGATGATTTTTCTAAAACCTCAGTGATTGCTGGCTTATAGCATCAAAAATAAGCCTGTAATATGTAAAAAAAAATTAAAAGAGGGAATTATATATAAAATATGCAGATTGAGAAGAAGGCTTAGTATTGAAGGTCTACTGGCCTCACTATTCTTTCTGAGGATGTCACAATTTTCAGCCACCAAAGGCCTAATCTTACAAAGGTACCCATTTTATTCATCAAACAACATTCAGCCTCTAATTTGAACACATTTTATAGAGCAATTACTGCTTTCAAATGGTATTCTGATGAAACAAGGAGATAGGGAAAACTACTTGGTCAGTCGGGCAGAGAAGTCATCTTAGGCAGAGAAAATGAGACTGGAAATTGTGACACAGAAGCAGAAGTGTTTTGTGCATGTGAGTAGGAAGGCAAAAGTCATATGGAAAACTTGATTACCTTGTGTAGAACTGAATCTCCTTGAAGTTAATCTATTATAGTTTTTGTCTTGCTTTCTCCAAGACCTAGAAAAGTGTGATATATATTTAATGGTAAGCATTTAATAAACGCTTGTTATATTTAATTTAATCAGAGATTACCATTAATCATTATACAACAGGAATATTTTTGTTGTTGTTGTTGTTATATTTCAGTCATGTTTCACTCTTCATGACCTTATTGGTATTTTCTTGGCAGAGATAGTGGAGTGATTTGCCATTGCCTTCTCTAGCTCATTTTACAGATGAGGAAACTAAGGTAAACAGGGTTAAGTGACTTATTCAGCATCACATAGCTACTAAACATCTCAAAATAGATTTGAACTAAGAAAGAAGTCTCACAGACATCAGTCACTTTCTATCTACTATACCATCTAGCTTTCTAAAAGGAATAGCTTCTGAATGAAAAATAAAGACCTAATTTAGTGTATCTGATACAGCCAGTATGGTGGGTACATCAGCATCAGCATCACTGGCATTTCCATAGCATTTTAAAGTTTGCAAATAGTTTTACAATTATTGCATTTTTTTCCATCACAAAAACCCTGAGAAGTAGATACTGTTATTATCACCATTTTACAGATAAGAAAACTAAGGTAGTAAGTGTGAAGTGATTTTCCCAGTGTCACTCAACTAGTAAGTCCTCAATTTGAACTAAGATTTTCCTTACTCTAGATTCAGTTTCATCTGTACATCCTAACTACCTATGCTTAATGCTTGTTGACTGACTGATTAATTGACTTAAAGAATATCAAGTCAATCCCTATTAAATGTTTTAAAGTGTTTTGAATTACTTGAGTACTCACAATAGTTTAATATAATCAGTTGAGATATATAATCTCATTGGTCTGAAAAGTTATTTTATTATTATCTCTTCTCAATTTGCACTTTCAGATTAATTTAAAATTTTTTAATAACTTAATAGTAATAGTTTATTTTTGCTGTTGCAACTTAGTAATTGATGAAATTTCAGAAAACCATTTGAATAGGTGGTAATTTTATGAGAAATTTCACTTCTCAAAGTCTGAATATGTTATTAAGCAATTATGAAGCACTTCAAATTTTATAAAGTCATAGAATTTTAGGGTTAGAAGGGATCTCAGAGATAATAATAATTAGACAGCTAATTATATCAACTAATATTTTGTTGTTCAGGACCATTTCCCCATATTTCAACCCAACATCTACTGTAGACAGAACATGCAGTAGGCATTAGAGATAAGGGATAGAAAAAAAACAAAGGCTTTGCCTTGAGTAGATGACAGTGGTTGGGACCTTCAACCCTTAGTCTTTCCTACAACAAAATGCCATAAACAGATTGTCCTAATTTTTAATCTGTTATATTCTTTTCCCACTCAATCACTTAAAGCCAGTCTGTCTTTAAAAATACATCGAGTAATTATGACTCAGTACTCATTGTTCATCATTTTATCCTGTTTTTCTTTATCCCCTAAAATGAAAGATGATTGTCATAAAAGCCTAACTTTACTTGATCCCACTTAATATTTATTTCCTCCAGGTAACATTATTTCAGCTTACCCTAATTACTTCTTCTGATCATTTTACTTTGTAAATGTTTGTATTCTGGCAGCGATAATGATAAAGCAGATAAATCAGGATAGAAAATTATCAACTCCATTAATCATCTAAGACTAATTTAATGACCACAGATGTGATTGTCAACAGCAATAATGGTTTATATTTGATGATAGTCTAGGTATAGTAAACTACTTCATATGCTTTGGAGTGAGAAAGTCATCATTCTTAGAAAATATAAACAAAATTGTTTGTACAATTTGTTGGTCTTTATTTTTCAAGACCCTTACTTGCATGCACACAACACTTGACAAGGTTCCTCCAGGATGGTACAGTAACAAGTCCTATGCATATGTCTTTATTTACTCCCTTTTTGCTTTGTACTCTAGCTACATATTGAGTGAAATATTACTTGAGTAAAAAGAGGAAGGAAGGTAATTAGAAATATAATAGATTTGGTATAAAAGAGAAGTAAATACAGAAGAATAACAGCATTTTGGAGGGGAATTGAAAAGACCTCAATGGCTATGTGTTCCAACCCACAGCTGACAAGGAATCCCCATCATATCATACTCAGTCAGAGACCATTCAGCCTCTCTTTGAAAATTTCCTGTTTTTTGTTTGTTTGTTGATTTTTTTGAGGGGTGGGAGGCAATTCTGTTGTATATCCATAGTTCTCATTCCTCTGATGCTCAGTTGTGATTCTTTTAGTATTTTGCTCCAATATATTATGTTCATTATTTAACTTTCATTGGAGCATCAAAGGAGATCCTAAAGTATCTGAGAGTAATTACTACAGACATGGCTCTGAACTTTTAAGTATCACAGGGCAGAAAATGTATTGCCTCTGTCCCTATATGGTTTGGCACAGGTTACCATGCAAGAGCATTGATCCTAGGCAAGTCACCTCTGCCTCTTGGAATTCCTAGCTCATTTCTATATGCCACCTCTTGCAAAAAACTTTCTTAATAACTTCCAATTAATAATTTCCAATTATTTCATATATATATTACATTAAATTGTGTTTTTAGTCCCTAGAATATAAAATTATTGAGGGAGGATTATTTTCATTTTTGTCCTTATTCCCCCCCCCCCAAATGTAGCACATTGTCTCAAATATTGCAAGTATTTAGTAAATATTTGCTGAATTGAAGATTTATTAGCAGATGATAAAATGATGAATGTGCAGATTGGGCCACCAGATGAACCAGAGCCCACACCCTAAATTCTGTGGTGAATAGTTCACCCAATATTTTGATTTCTTAGTCTTGATTCTATTTCCCATGTCTCTATTTGACAAACCATTTCATTCCCTCTGGTCCCCAAGTTGCCTCACCCAGACTGACTCCTAAAAAACTAAAATTGACTCTAGTCCCTAGCTGACCAATAACTTATAACTGCCTAACTGTTTAGCAATGCTGTGACTGCATAACTGCCTACATCAACGATTCATAAACTTTTCTGCATTATGGATCTCCTTTCACAGTTTGATGAAACTTATGGACTTTTTTGCAGAATAATGCTTTTAAATGCACAAAATCAACTAAATACTACAACAAATGAAAGCAATTGCATTAAAATAGTTATCAAAACATTTTAAAAACAAATTTGTGATATATCTAATGGCAGATCTATTAATTATAGCAATTTTGAAGTAGTGATAAGCATAAATGGTATTTTGGGATCATTGAAATAACTGTAATGTGATATGTAAATACTTGCAATTCCTACTGGTAACAAAGCCACAGGTACTGCAATTGTTGTTTATTGTTCATAATTGAAAGAAATTCTAATTTTAGTTCAAGGAATAAAAGGAAAATATAATATTTTTCTCTTTCCAAGTTCACAGATCCCCTGAAATCTTTTCATAGAACCCTTAGAAATCTGTGGTCTCCAGGTTAAGAGCATCTGATTTTACACAAAACTATAGTCTTGCTGTGCACTGGAATTGATCCCCGAAAACTCTTGCATTTTTACTTCCAGTGGTATTGTAGACAGATGAGGGGAGCAGTTAGATGGCACAGTGGATAGAGCACTGGCCCTAAAATCAGGAGAACCAGACTTCAAATATGGCCTTGGGAAGGTCCAGGGTTCTATTACTGTAGGACCCTGAACAAGCCATTTAACCTTAATTGCTTCCTGCAAAAAGCAAAAACAAAAAACAGGTGAGTGCATCCAATGAGCCCCTTCTGTACATTCATTTAATGAAATGTATTATGTCTTGAGGGAGTGTGGTACAGGGGAAAATATGCTGGATTTGGAATGAGAAGACCTAGGTGTTGTTTCCTGATGGTGCCCCTTGTTAGCCTTGTGACCCTTGCTAAGTTCCATTAATCTCTCAGTATCCTCATATCTAAAATGAGGGGCTTGGACTACATCTCCTCCAAGGACCCTTCTAGCTCCAAATCTATGATTCTGTGATCCTTGTAATCCTTGTGTATCAATCCATAGACAATGGTGCCATTTTCACAAGCTAGTTTGACAAGAAAGTTACATTGCATTTTGAAGTGTCAAGATACGAATGATTTGCCCAGAATCAACAAGTGAGTAGCAGATTTGAGATTTACTCACTTCTGCTGCTTTGATAAGACATTTCAGAAGACAATATGACCTTTGCCTGTAGCAGGGGAATCTTAACCTGGTGTTTGCAGATGCCTTATGTTGTACCCAATAAGTCCATTGATAAATTTCGAAGGGTCTGTGATCTAGGGTGGGGGAAAAATTACATGCTTATTATTTTTAATTGAATTCTAAATTAAATTTAACATTTTCTTCAGTTTTTAAAAAAATCATTCTGAGCAAGTACCCAGAAGCTTTACCAGACTTCCACCAGGATCTATGATGCTTATGTGCTTCTGCACACACATACAGAGACACACGAATACACACAATATTAAGAATCTCCAGATTATGGGTATGAAAATTTTACTGAACCTGAATTCTTTTTTTTAACTTTTTTTACATATTTTTGGTGTTATGTTAAATGTTATACTTTTTGACTTAATCATTTTCCAACATTTCCTTCCTATCCCACTTAAAAAAAAAAAAGCTTATATAAAACTGTCTGATAAAAGTAGTTACAACTGACAGGACATGCAACATTCTACATTGATATTTTAATATTTCTTTATAGATACTATTTTAAAATGTTATCTGGAACTAATATTAGACATTGTATTGAAGTATCTTTTAATTTTGTTTTCATTTATATTTATATAAATGGTCTGTTGTTCCCTTTGTTCTATTTTCTTTGCCCCATATCTGTTTGTCTTCACATTTCTCTAAATTCTTTGTTGCACTTGAAACCCACCATCCATCCATGAGTACTCCTAACTTGGCTTGAAAGCATGTAACATACTACTAGCTCTGGTTATAGTTTTTGTTACACGAAGTATACAAAATGCTAGTTGTTTTGATTTGGCTCTTGTTGCCACTGGCCTCCCTACTTCCACTCTGAACCATTCTTCACTGCTACAAATGTAGTCTTCAAATAGATCTGACCAAGTCACTCCAACACTAAAATTTTTTGTCTACAAGATAAAACACAACTTTTCAGATTGGCGTTTAAGGATCTCCACTTTTTTGTTCCAACCTATCTCGCAGATATATTTTATGTTATTCCTTTTCAAGCACTTGTGTTCCACTCCAAGTAGATTATTAGTTGTTTTCCAAATCTAGCATTATCTCTCTCATTTCTATGTAATCACACAAGTTTCCCTACATTCATGGTAAACTATCTCTAAGAATTCTTATCTTTAAGATTCTTCTCAGATTACTGTTTTGTCCCTTCCTTGATACTACTCCATATTACAAGGTTATTGGTTCTCTCTGCTCCAGTTGTCTTTTATTTACTTATCTGTACACATTTAATATTTCCACACATAATCCCCTGGCCCAAGCAAGAGCTTGTAAGCAGGTTATTGTGCTTTTATTTTTTGTATCCCCTTTGGAAGAGGCAACATGTCTAAGTGTATCAAGGGTCAACCTCAGAGTTAGCAAGATTAGATCCAGGCCTTCTTCTTGATACATACTAGTTTTATGACACTGGGCAAATCATTGAATTTCTCTGTAAGAGAAGCTTTTTAAGTAGGTGCATAGATGGAGAAAATTTTCTCACTGAAAATTCTCTAAAAAAGTGTCAGAGAAAAAAAAAATGCCTAGCACTGTGCCCAGAATACAGCAGGTGTTTCATAACTGCTTATTGTATTGAATTAAATTGAAAGACACAGTCTATAAAATTGTTATAAGCAATTCAAAAAAGAACTAGGAAATTGGGATTAAAGTGTGCAGTTAAGAAAGAAAAATGAATAAAGGTAGAAAGTATGAATTTTTTTTAAAGTATGTCATTATTTGAAACTTTTGGAAAGTACCAATATGATATGCATGGAAGCCCCAGCCCCTTCCCTTACCCCCAAATTTTGTTTTTGTTATCTACAGAGTAGATGCTTTACCTAGAAGATCAACTTAAATCTATTCTGACTATCCCACAGAAATCACAAATAGAATTGACCACAAGGGGCGTAATCTCATGCCTATTGATCAATCTTGGGTTTTATTCTCTCTTTCCAGTCAATTTCTCAATGCCTTCCTAGCAGTTTAGATGTAATTACAAACATCTGGTCCCACTGATTTCCCATCCCTTCTCCTTAGTTTTTCAGTGTTATCACTCAAGTTCCAGACATTCAGTTTAGAAGCTGGCTTTTATTGCTCATTTAACAGCAACAAGACAACTTTGAGTACAGTTTGGATACTAGGCAGCATATGAATTCTACCAGCCTGGAGGCAAGACGGACACAGAGGCACCTTCCTAATTTCCTTCTTGGGAAATACAAATAGTTTTCCTTGGAACATATTATTTCTGAGCTTCCTTTCTGTTTTCTCCCACTGGGGAGAAGTGGGAACAGGCTATTTTGGTATGTAACTGAAAATGCTATCTTCTATTTCTTTTCATTTGATCCTATTACCTACATGGATGTGTTAATTATTAAGCAAATGGAGCTCCCACAGCTTCCCTCTAAGGCATGTCTTTGGGCGTTAATGAAGTGACACTGTACAGGTGCATTCCTGGTCTACTTCAGTGGGTATTCCAGAGTTTATAATGCATGAAAGAGGAATCAACATACACACATATTTCTCAAACTTTTGACCTGTGTAAAGAAGCACTGTATATGGATTTAGTAGATGCTGAAGCCAACATGGTGTCAAGGATGAAGGATCAAACTTGAAGTCAAAAAGGTCTAGGTTTTTATACTGTTTCTCCTAAATGCTAGTTGTGTGACAATGGGCAGGTTGCTTAACTTTAACCTTCAGAGCCCCTATTCTCAAATGTATGATTCATCTTATTTTGATTTCAAATATACTTTTCTTGGCCTGCCATTAAGTAAAACTACTTTTAAATCCAGCAGAAATATTTCTTATCCCAATCAAGTAATGAAGACAAGATGAATTTTAAGACCATTCCATTTCCAAACAGGAGCATTTTTATGATAGATGCCTTCATTTGAAGACTATGAAGGTTCTTTTGAACTCAAAAGCTTCCCTTTATCAAAGACACTTTTGATCAAAGAGAAATATTGGAGCTCCTTCTTAAATTAGAATTTGAACACTAACAGACAAAAGGGCAAACAGTAATTTTAAAAATAATTTTTACCTTCTTTTAACTGATATTTGTCATAAATTATTTTCTTGATTAATTAAAGCAGAATTAGTTTTTAAGATGAATTTGAATAAAGTGTTGTCCAAAGAGCAATGAAGAGGATACAAATAAAATACAACACACCTCAAATAAGGAACTGTAAAGAAGAAGCAGAGTAAAGAATATCATCGAAAAAATGTATGAGCCTCAAAAAGATATGGGCTGTGTTTGTGACTGAAATTAGGAATAACCAAGATACAAGAGTTGCCTAGGTTTGGCAGGCACAAACTAATTATCATCCACATCCTTGGAGGGGAACCTTCACATTAAAAAGATCACATATCCATTTGACTATTAGAGAATAACTATTTCCAAATATTCTAATTATTATTTTTTTCCTTATTAACATAATTTGAAAAGATTCTTTTTCTTTTTGAAAAGAGATTTTGCTCTTTGGTTAGCTATTTTATAATTGTGAAATTCTTTCTCTGTTCCCCTCTTTCAATAGAACAGAGGCAGGGATTGGGGGCCATTCATAGAACTTTAATTTTCCTCTTTCAAATTTTTGTTCTACAAATAATGAAAGCAAAAAAAAAAATAAGACTGTTAACTGCAAGTATCTTGAGTTTGTAAGTATATTTGCATTTTTTCCCCCACTTGACAGGCTTTTTAGGGAGGTAAAAATTAATATCCTCTTTTTTAAAGCTGGTAAAACTGAAGTTTAGTAACCTGCTCAAGATAATAGAACTAGCAAGTAAAAAGAATGCAAAATAATTTTTTCACTCCTAATCCAATGCATTTTCTATTCTTCATACCATCCTGCCTTTCTTTAAAAACAAATCATTTGCCAAGATAGGTGGCTGCCTGAATAAAGTCAAATAGCAGCAGAAACAATTCTGTGATCCTCTTGTAACTGCTATTGGAAATCTAGTGCTTATTGACTTCTATAAGACATGATGTTTACAATTAGTTTAGTCATTTTGTAGGTTTGTTTTCCATTCCAAACACTTGCTAAAGTAATCAGATTCGTGTATATAACACAATTATGTGAATAGAAGAAATTTATATGTTCAAATACAAGCAAATTCAATACATGTTGAGTTTCTATTCTTTAACCTTAATTTATTTTGTATTCAATTGACAACAAAGGGATGTGATAAAAGTCATACCTGCCTAGTCTTTAGTTCACTATCAGGAAGGTAAAAGTTATATACTAACTGACTAGTACCAAGAATCTCAGTGCATTTTAGAAAAATTAAAGTCACTATCTTCTCATTGATAACAATGTTAACAGTACAATCTTATATAAAATTTTATAGGCTACAAAGCATTGTCTTTCTGAAATTCTTGTGAAATGGGTCATAGGAATATTGTCAACTTCATTTTACATATCTTAGATTCAAAGATTTGCATTAGCATTTACCTTCTTGTACCTCATGGTAGTGTGGAAATGATCTTGTATTCTGAAAGTTTGCATTCTTATAGTCCTACCTAGTGAAAAGGATTTGGATATAGGACCAGGAATGGATGATTATCTATTGTTCAAGCACTGAAGTGCCTAAACTCAGCTATAATTTGAGATTAGAGTCAGTCACTCAGTTTGCAATCTTTTTAAAAAGTGTTTATTATGTGCCAGACACTGGGGATTCAAAATAAAGCAAAACATGTATAGCCTATATCAAATTGCTTGCCATCTTGGGGAAAGGGAGAGAAAGGAAAAAAAGAGGAGGGATTGGAACTCAAAATTTCATAAAATGTGAATGTCGAAAACTATCTTTATATGTAACTGTAAAAAATGCTATTTACAAAATAAAATAAAATAGCTGTAGACATGTTTTAAAGTAAAATAAAAAATAAGTTCCTCATCTACAAGAAACTTTTATTTTAATGGAGAAGATAATGTACCAAGAACTATACATACAAGATGTATTTAGCATATATAATAGGTCATCTTAGAGAAAACTATCAGCAGGAAAAGAACTAGGAAAAACCTCTTACAGAAGATAAGGTTTAAGCTGAGTTTTAAAGGAAACCTGGCTTTAAGTGTCCTGCTCAAGATAATAGAACCAGGATTGACAAAAAATAGGACTCACTTTATACTGACATTGGAACTAAAAGATGTACATTCATATTTTTACATTACCATTTACTCTCTGTAGGAGTGGAGGCAATAGTCTTAACCTCCTTTAACCAGAGAACCTGTTAGATTTTCACTAAGATGGTTTTGTAATCAGAACTGGCAGACAGAGGAGTTCTACTGATGAAATTGCAAATTCTTAACATTTTGGAAAGGAAGAATTAATACTTAATAGTATTTTATTTTTCCAATTATATGTAAAGATGGTTTTCAATATTCATTTTTGGAAGATTTTGAATTCTATTTTCTTTCTCCTTCCCTTCCTCTCTTCCCTGCCCAAGACAACAAGCAATCTGACATAGGATATACATGTATAATCATTTTAAAAGTTTTCCATATTAGTCATGTTCTGAAAGAGAATCAGAATAAAGAGGAAAAACTACAAGAAAGAAAAAAAAACAAACAAAAAGGTGAATATATATATACATATATTTGTGTGTGTATATATATATATATATATATATATATGCTTTGATTTTTGTTCAGTCTCCATAGTTCTCCATTTGAATGCAGATGTCATTTTCCATCGCAAGTTTATTGGATTTGTCTTAGATCACTGTATTGCTGAGAAGAGCTAGGACAATTACAGTTGGTCATCACACAGTCTTGCTCTTAATGTACAATGTTCTCTTGGTTCTGCTCACTTTAGTCAGCATCAGTTTGTATAAGTCTTTACAGGATTTTCTTGATCCAGGAAAGAATAAATTTTTTTTTT
>JAJPUD010001584.1:0-37312 GCA_023553655.1 Myrmecobius fasciatus
GATTTATCTAATTCTGAGAGAGCAAGGTTGAGATCCCCCACTAGTATCGTTTGGCTATTTCTTCTTGCATCTCTCTTAATTTCTCCCCTAGGAATTTGTGTGCTATTGCACTTGGTGCATATATATTTAGTATAGATATTGCTACATTATCTATGGTACACTTTAATAAAATATAGTTTCCTTCCTTATCTCTTTTGATTAGATCTGTCTTGGCTTTTACTTGATCTGAGATAAGGATTGCTACCCCTGCTTTTTTTTGTTCACCTGAAGCATAATATTTTCTGCTCCAGCCCTTTACCTTCATTCTATATGTGTCACTATGTTTTAAATGTGTTTCTTGTAGACAACATATTGTGGGATTCTGGTTTTTAATCCAGTCTGCTATCTGCTTCCGCTTTATGGGAGAGTTCATCCCATTCACATTCACAGTTAGAATAACTAATTCTTTATTTCCTGACATCTTATTTACCCAAGTTATGGTTTCCCCTTTCCTTTCCCCTTTCTCCCTTCCCCCCACCTCAGTACTTTGCTTTTGATGACCCCTCCCACAAACAATACTCCCCTTTCCTTTCCCCTTTCTCCCTTCCCCCCTCCTCAGTACTTTGCTTTTGATGACCCCCTCCCCCAAACAATACTTCACCATTTACATCCCCTCCCCCTGTTTTTATTCCTTTCCCCTGATTCTTCTATTTTCCCTTCTATTAGTTTGTCCCTTACTTTTCCTCCTTTTCCTCCCACTTCCCTCTAGCAACAGACAAGTTTCTATGTGAAATCAAATGTCTGATATACACTTTTAGAGCCCAACCTGATGAAAGTAAGATTTACACAGTGCTCATCTCCCTCCCCTCTTTCTCTCAATTATATTAGGTTTTCTTTGCCTCTTCAAGAGATTTTACCTTGTTTTTACCTGCTTTTTTTTTAGATCTTATTTTACCACTGTTTTTCCTCTTTTCCCCAGTATGACAACATTTTCCCCTCTAGTTCTCTTTTTCATATTATCAAAGTAATATCTAGTTAATTATACCTCCAAACTTTGAGTATCCCCCTAGTAGAAATAAAGTTCTCAAGAGACCTTTCCTTTTTACCTTTTTATGCATCTCTTGAGTTCTGTGTTTGGGTGTCGAATTTTTTGTTCAGATCCAGTCTTTTCATTAGAAATAGGTGAAATTCACCTATATCATTGAATGACCATCTTCTTCCCTGGAGGATAATGCTCATTCTAGCTGGATAGGTTATTCTTGGCTGTAATCCAAGTTCCTTTGCCCTTTGGAATATCTGGTTCCATGCCCTTCAATCCTTCAGTGTGGAAGCTGACAAATCCTGTGTGATTCTAATTATTGAACCTCGGTATTTGAATTCTTTCTTTCTAGCTGCAAGCAGAATCTGTTCCTTGGTGCTATAGTCCTGAAATTTGGCCACGATATTCCTTGGGGTCTTAATTTTGGGGTCTCTTTCAGGAGGTGATCGGTGAATTCTTTCAATGGTGATTTTGCCCTTTGATTCTACAATCTCAGGGCAGTTTTCTTTCAGGATTTCCTGGAAGATAGTGTTTAGATTCTTTTTTTCATCATGGCTTTCAGGAAGTCAAATAATCCTTAGATTGTCTCTCCTAGATCTATTTTCCAAGTCAGTTGTTTTTCCTAGGAGATATTTCATATTTTCTTCTAATTTTTCATTTTTTTTTGTTTTTGTTTGACTGAGTCTTCAAGTCTTATTGAGTCATTCACTTGCATTTGTTCAATTCTTATTTTTAAAGTGTTGTTTTCTTCAGTTACCTTTTTAAGCTCCTTTTGTAACTGGCCAATTTGTTCATTGCACTCTTTTTCCACTTCACTAATTTTATTTTTTAATAAATTGGTGTCTTTTTCATATCTCTTTTGCAGGGCATCATATCCTTCTTGCACTGATTTCAGTTTATTTTCCCATTTATCCTCCAGCTCTCTTTTGAGGTTCTTTATGCAGTCTTCCAGAAAGGCCTTTTGAAAAGGGGACCAGTGATGGTCCTGGCTGATGTTCTCTGGATTTTTGTCTAAAGGAACCTCTGACTCTGGGGTCGTTTCTTTGCCTTGATAAAAGCTATCTATGGTGAGAGCTGTCTTTTGCTTCTTCATCATATATTTTTTTTTTTAGATAGTGTGGATATCTCTTTAAGGTAGGGAAAAAAAAGCGGCGGCTGCAAAAAGCTTTGCCCTGGGGCACTTCGGCGAGTTGACTTAAGGTGCTGGGCCGGTGGGGGCTAGGACTAAGTCCGAATTACTCCTTAAACAAGGCAAGTCTGCCAGAACACCTGCCCCCAATCAGGGCAGAGTGTCCCGAGTGCCTCAGATAAACTCCAGGTGTTTGGAATTTGGAGTTTGGAGTTTGGAATTTCTTCCAGGATGAGCTGAGCTGAGTCCCACCCTCACTTCCAGCCTGCGCAGTTGTCTTCTATTTATCTCTCTGTCCGAGTCCGACTAACCTGATATGAAGTTATCCAGAGAGCCGTGCCCAAATATTTCTGAGTTCGTTGACTTGAAGATCAGTTCGGAGGCTTATTTTATTGTTGATTTGAGAGAAGATCGGAGGAGAGGCAGAAAGTCACCTTTTCACTCTGCCATCTTGGCTCCGCCCCCGGATTGCATTTTTTAGGTAATTCAGCTAGAATCCCATCATCTTCACTAGTATTATTCCAGTACTATTTTGTAAAGCCTATTTGACTTCATTTTCCAGGATGTCTGGCTTTACATTAGTAACTATATCACCATGATTATTAACCCTATAATGTTGAGATCTTTCTTGTATAATTCTTTTGTGGAATTATTATCACCTCTTAATCTCTTCTACTTCTGTGAAATCCTTACTATTTTTTTTTTGCTTTTTTCATGCCTTTTTTCATGAAACATTTCCTTAATAACTGAATTTTTGAAGCAATCTTATTTTTCCTTTTCTTGTTTTCTTCTATTTTCTTGCATTGCTCATATAAGAAAGTCTTTTTAGTTTTATTTTAACTTGGAATTGGATATATCTTTCCCCTTTCCCTTTAACTATTTAAAAGATTTCATCAGACAGGAATTTTGCTTTCTTGTTCTTATTCTTTGGGATTTTCTTTGTTGCTGCTTCCTATAGAGATTGTAAATCTTTGTTCATGTTTTAAGGAACTCTACAGACTAGATGTAATCCCTTAAAACTATTCATCACTTACATCATAAGATATGTTATTTAGGTCAAACCTTATGGTCAATGATGTCTCCTTGCTTTCTCCAATTTAAGTCTGAAATTTGCAAGTAGAAGCTCACAATGTGAACCATAGTCATGTTTTGTTTTAACTGATGGTTTAATATTTTGCCACCTTTGACTGCAAAGTACCTAATTAATCTGCTTTTGAAATTGCCCAAAGGGTGAGCCCATGGTGGAGTAACCTTTTGGGTTCTTGAAAAACTGTTTGCTATGTCCAAGGATTTATATTGACCAATAAAATATTAGTTTCTGTCCTGTATTTGTTCTCCAAGGTCAAACTTCCTATTAATACAATTATCTTGTGATTTCCTAATTTTATCATTTCAATCCCCTATGATGAATGTGACATCATTTTTTCTATTATTTCTAGATGGTGCAGGTCTACATAAAACTCACTATCAGTTGGCCTCCAGCATCAGTAGTGGGAATACAGATTTGTATTCTTGTGATGCTAAATGGTTTGCTTTAGATTATAAAGCTTTTTTGAAATTTTACCCCAGTATTATATTTTCCTCAACCCTTTTATTAATTAGGAGAGCAATTCCATTTCTTCTAAGAGATTTTTGTTGACAGTAGTAGATGCAAAGACCATCTGCATTAATCATGTCTATTCACTGACAAGGTGTTGTTTAATTTTTTTTTTATTTCCTGGTTTTTTGAACCACATCTAGATTTTTAGATCTTACATTGCAAATTCCTGTGTAATACTGATCTTTACAGCATTGGGTTTTCCTTTTGTCACAAGATACATCCATAGCTGAGCTTCCTTTGGGCTTTGGCCCAGCCACTTCATTAGTACTCAGCAGTATGTTGGACACCTTCAACTTTTGGTTTCTTATTATTTTAGTACTATGCTTTGGGTTTTCTTGGTAAAGATACTGGAGTGGTTTACCATTTCCTTCTCCAGTTGGTCACCTTTTATCAGAACTTTGAACTATAATCTTTCTTGGGTAACTCTATACAGCATAACTCAGTTTCACTTAGCTACACAATCTTCTTTACCTGACAGGACAATGATCTAGGAGGGGACTGAACCACTTAATTGACCTGAAAAGGAAGCTAAAAAAGGCTAGGGAAGAAAGATTATGTTGGTATTTAAATATCTGCAGTTTTCACTTTTATATTTCCTCAAAAGACACAAACCAGATGGCACCATGAACGTGTGTGTGTGTGTGTGTGTGTGTTTCTCATGTACTTCTGGTTTGCAGCTGTTTGTCTTTGGTTATAATAGTGACAGAGCCATACTTTTCTAAGAGTTCACTTGCTGACAATATTTGGAGGCAAGGTCCTGCTAGCAGAATTTCATTTTCCCATCATCAGAGCTCTAAATGCAATTTTCTGTCACTTAACAGCTCTGTCAAACTAGGCCTCAGAAGGCCTGTTGAGAAGCAAGCAAACACACACAACCTAATACCATGTGTCCTTTCTTCTCTGGCAATATTGGAGAGTTCTTTACTACCATAATCCTTGTGAGGTAGTTATAGTGAGTGGCAACTTTCTTTTTTTTTTTAACTTTTTAAAATCACATTTCCTTTTTATATAAATAATATAAAGTAACAAAATGTTTTCAATGTACATTGATAGTCAATGTATGCATGAAAAATATCTAGCTAACCTTAAATTACTTTATAAATGTCAGTTATTATTTTTATTTATTTATTTATTTTTATTAAAGCTTTTTACTTGTATAACATATGTATGGGTAGTTCCCCAGCATTGATCTTTATAAAGCTCTCCATTACAACTTTTACCTTCAGTCCCCTCCCCTCCCTTAGATGGCAGGAAGTCCACTACATGTTAATGATGTAATAATAGTTGACAAGTTGTGCAAGAAAAATCCTATCTACAAGAAAAAAAAGAAAATCAGAGAAAGGAAACACAATGCAAGCAAACGTCAATAGAGAGCATGAAAATGTTACGTTGTGGTCCATATTTCACATCCCTCTCTCTGGGTGTATATGGTGTATATGAATGGCAACTTTCACTACAGAACAATCTGAATAAATCCATACCGGTTTAGGAATAATGGGGCCCCCTTTCCCATACTAAGAAAATCTTTGTGTAGTTTTTTTTTTTTTTTTAAGCAGCACTTTTTATTGTTATTTGTAGATTGTATATTGTAGAAAAGCAGCCTACCTCCACCCTTTAGGACTCCCACTCTACAAACTCAGACCTGCTGGAGACCGGCTTAACTCAGAAGTGGGCCTGCATCCCTTACAACACTTGGGTTTCTAATCAGCACAAGATCAGTAGTGATAATTGGGTGAAAGTATAGGACCCAGTCAAACAAATAGTTGTGCATAAACTGAAGAACCAGCAGCAAAAAACTGAACCCATGTGGCTTGTAGGTTACATAGGGCTCCCAGCAGGCTGCTCTCCTTTGACTGCCATGTCTACATCAGTCAGTCAGTCAATAAACAAACATTTATTAAATTCGAACTATATGCCAGGCACCGTGCTAAGCACTTGGGATACAAAAAGAATAAAAGGAAATCCTTCAGATATTTTCTGCCCCTACCCATTGAAAGCTCATTCCACCTCTGGATATCCTAGATTTCCTGGGATTCCTGTGGCCTCTCCCTCCAATTATCTGGTTTCTTCCCAAACTTCCATTTTTACGAGAGCACCCACGGACTTTCTGACACCAGGCTCAGAACTCTATCCACTGAGCCACTGAGTCACATTGTTATTGTGTCTTGTCTTTTTCAAAGAAGAACAATGGCATCACTGGATGATGTCTTGACTTGCAGGGGAATTGGATTTAAGTGAGTTTCACAAAGTTGTGACCTTTACCCTCTTCCTGATTCATCAAGCCTAGCGGGAAGACAAAAGTCGGAACAATCTGTGATGGCCTGGCATGCAAAGGATGACCATGGTGTTTGCCATATCAAAGAACTCCACATCCATATGCTCATTCCTAGGGGAGGTCTTCACATGCATGGGATAAATCCAACTCACCAACAGGTTTGAACCCTGTTCATTATTCTCAATCTAATTTAGTCCACCTATCAAGATGGTCTGTACCAAGTGGGTAGCTCCTCATTATGTAGTTTATTCTACAGGTGAGCACTTGGTGGAAGGTGAAAACCAAAAGTGGACAAACCGTCCTGAAAGGTACTAAGCAAGCCCTCACATGGAGGTCCTAATTCTCTCCGAGCACCTCATATACTGAGCCATCTAGCTGCCTCAAAGGCTCAAACAGCTACTAAGTATCTGAGACTGGACTTGAACTCAGGTCTTCACGATCTATCTACGTACCACCTAGCAACCCCAACAGAATTGTGATACAGTTACTGCAATAATAAGTTAATAATGTATCCTTGCATTTCCAATAGAATCAACAGCTTCCCTAGTCTAGAAATTGCAGGTTATATTCTTTTTCCATTTGGATAGATCATAGCCCTTGCCCTTTTTAAAATATGTCACTTTGTCTTCCTTGATCATGCATCAAAAATCACTGCCATTGGCTCTACCATCAGCTCAAGATCTGACTTCATCAGTGTCCAGGGACTTGGATTAATAAAAGGCACCGGTTTGCCCTCAGAGTAGGATCCTTTCCCACACAATCCTGCCTATTCTGTGCTCTGTAGACTTAATTGATGCTGTGGAAAGTAGAAATAAACTAATATTTAATAACTCTGCTCCTTTCTCTTTCTCTTTCCTTAAGACAGTACCAAAAAAGTGCAATGTTTGTTTTGGGGATTGTGGGTTTAGAGGAAGAATTCAGAACAATTGGAAATATTCAAATGATGGCTCACTGTCTGTGGTGCATTTTCTTATTGGGATTACTGCTCAAATATAGAGATCAAGCTGGATGAATCTGATATCTCTTCCAGTCAGCCCATTGTAGTTTTATCATTTTCTCATCAACCAATCCTTTTTTTTTAGGTTGACTTGGTTTACAATATTCATGATGCATAATGTGGCTCAGTGGAAAGAAGACTGAATTTGTAATCATATAAGCCTAGATTCAAATGCTGCTTCCTGCTCTCCCTATCTCTTTGGATAAGTGACTTCTTTTCTCTGTTCCTGAGACAATTACAGAATACTCCTTTGGCAGGTTTAGAGAATTTAATCATTTCAGGGTAACATGTACTCCACTTGGCTACACAGAACAAAGGGGCGGGAAGCTAAAAAAAAAGAGGCAAACATTTTCCTGACCATCAGAGTATTCCTCCATTTTTTTTTTTTATTGCCTGGAGAGGTACTTCCCCTTCATTGAAGGTCTGTCTGCAAGCAAAGTCCTTGGATCTACCTCCCATGTAGTAGTTAGAAAACTTCTGTCCTGGTTGTATAATACACAGCATCAGGGACTCTTCTACTTTAATATTCTTTAACCTGATCCTGATAAGTCATTGGTCAATAATAAACAACCTCCACACTGAACAAATCCCCAATTCTTTATGAAGTCACTGAACATGGATTTCTTTTTGTGTTGTAGACTATATTTGATTTTCAAATGATAAGGAGATATCATAACCTATGCTGACTCTACATTCTCTTTTCCAAAGAATCCTCAGAACCATTATTTCAGCGGTCATTTGGAAAGGACAGCATGTACTGTCTACCTGACACTATGATGGTGACCGTGGAGTTTAAATGTCATACTACAGTTCTTGAACTGCTGGCATTTCTCCTCTAGACAAGGAAGTAAGCCAGACACCCAATAAATGAAATAACAAGAAAATGTGAGGATGTAAGAGGCACTACAAAGCAATTTAAGCTATCTGTTCAAATGGTGGGGTTTGAAAGAAAGAAGAAAGGGCGATGATCCCTCGTGAGCATGTAGAGTACAGGAAACCAATTTAGAGAACCTTGCCAGGGATGTGAAAGGATTGGTAGAACATGAATCAATGGAAATACCATTCTAGGCAGGAGTGTGGAGGTAAACCCGAATATTACGACACATTCAGGATGAAATGAGTAATCTGTCTACGGAAGAAGGTTCATGTATCAAGAGAAAAAGAAGATAAAAGTTGTAAAAAGTTGAAATGGTAAACCCTCTTTAGTAAAGAAAATTATAGAAAATCTATGAGGAATTGTAATGAAAATCATTTTGTAAAATTTCTAGATTTAGGGAAGATAATGGGAAAAATGCCAACAGAATATACCTTCTCAATATCACCAAGAACATTGAAAAAAAATCAAGAAGAAAACATAAATGATAGAAATTCTGAAAACAAATGATTAAAATAATAAAAATAATGAGCAAGTCTACTTCTGACACCATAAACAGTAAGATAATTATAAAATATAATTAAGAATATCATAGAAGCAGAGATAACATAATGAGAAGGGAAATCAGCCTCAAGAGTAACATCAGAAATGAAACAAATAATTCTTCTAGTCATAAGAAAGCAGTTCCTGAGTACACCAAAGTATTTATATGGATAAAGAGAGCTAGTGAAACATTAGTAAGAATAGATCTAAATCATTTTTCAATAATATTAAATTAAATAATTTTGGGAATCTACATAGAAAACATCAATTTATAAACAATAACAAAAATAATAACAGAATTTTAATACCTAGAGGAAAAATGGAAACCAACCTCAAATATAGAAAATACAGAGCAGGAAATAATCCAATACAAAAAAACAAAGATTTGGAAGCAAAGGAAATGAAAATTTTTGACCTCGAGGCCACATCAAGGAGGGGAAAATCTGACTTGTCAAGCTTTCAAGTAAAGTATGAGTCAGACCACTATTTCAGGAAAGCATACAGGAAATTTTTTCAGAAGTATTGAAAATAAAAGACTTATCACACAAAGAACTAATAGGGGAAAAAAGTGAAAGATTCTGAATCCAATCCATTCAGATGCATTTATCAGTAAACTTTAAAACGACATTAAGAATTGCAGAAGATTCTCAGAAAATAAGATGGTTGCAAAACAAAAACAAAAACATCCAATTTAAAATACATGAGCTTTCCTTTTTAATTCCAAAAGATCAACAACTAAATCAATTTGGTAAGTACATAAAACATTTCTCTTGAATCTTTCCTTTACATGTTAATATTTTCAGATCTCTCAGGAAACAAAAATGTAGTAAATATGTCAAATGGTTATGAACAGCGTACAATTTTCTCTAGATGGCAATAATTAAGAGCTCAGACTCTGATAGCAAAATTAGTTCCCCAGCTAAGTGGAGCACTCTTTTAAAAAAATATAGATTTTGACCAATTCCTTCAGACCCAAACTCAGAAGTGATGCTATTAATTTTGATTTTGTTGTTGTTGCTCAGTGGTTGTGGGGGTGGAGGTGGTAGTGGTATAAGCAGTATATTCTTGTACAACTTCCAGTCTGGGAATACAGTTCAGTGTATTCCTTTTAATTGGATTCTGAGATACAGCTCCTCCAGAAAAAAAAGTTTTATTTAATTATGGACAATAATATTCACACATATCAATACATCTAACATGTATAAAATTAAACACAAAGTAATGGGTGAGAGGGAGGAGCAATCTTGGGGATCAAGTAAGTCCTCAAGTAGGAGGGATGAAGTGGACAGACCCCAAGCTAGACACTAGACAAATAATAAAAATGGAAGCAATTCTTTGATGTTTTTGCATTCTACAATATAGAAGAAAAAAAAATGTAACAAATGGCTATCCTTAGGGTAAGTTAAGTATTTTGACTGTTAGAATGTCAGCAGATATACTTACTTAAATACTAACTCAACACAATCACAGTATTCATGTTCCATACTTCTCCTTATGAAAATGGACAGCATTTTCTTAACCTGTGACGTTCTTTTCTGTCCTTTTATTTCAGTATTTCCCCATTGAAAATCCAACTCTAGCCAGAGATTTTGCTTTATTCTTTTCTATTAAAATATTTTTTCAGAAACTAGTGTAGCATGAGGGCTGGCTGTCACAACATGATCTTTTTTTGCAATCATACATTTCCTAACTGAAATCATCCATGACCCATCTCAACTGTACACATCACGTATAACGTATAGTACCATGCACTGTTGTTCTCTGTGCAGTTTATCGGATGCCACTTCCATTTTATTCTTCATCTATCTAAAAGTCGCACTTTGTGCCATTGAACAACTTGGCAACATTGAAAAAAACTGCACTAAGTATTTAAATACTTAAAGGTACTTTCAATGTACCTTTTCTCTTTCGCCCATTTCCTTCTGAACGCTACTTGCAGCCCAACCAATATTGGTAAAAATTAAGTGTTCTGATTGTCTGACTCGATGGTCTGCCCATGCATTTGCCCATTGTAGACTAATAACAGCCATCTTCATTCTAGGCAGATTTGGGGGTTTCCATCCTGTCTAGTCATAAGCTTCCTAGAAAAGCTCCTGAGACCCAATTGAAGTAAGCCCAAAGGAGAACCTCTCCTCTCTAACCCTTCAATTTGGACTGTACAACATATCCAATATGGCATCTTCAGAAAACTTTTCGTAATAAGAATACAATCTCCCTCTTTTCAGTCTCACTGAATATTGATGATCAGACAATCCTAGGACAAAGTTATCTGTGTTACAGCATTTGGCAAGGATGGATTTCCCGCTCGTTCTCTAATGTGAGATCTTTGTCAAATGGCCATTGAGTTAATATGCTACTGAAGGAATAGAACAACATCAATATTGACATTGTGACTATAAATGACACTAGCAAACACGAGGAAGTTGCCATCCCAAGAAGGATTGCTGAAATAAAAGAGCCTAAAGAACTGATTTCAATCTTCATCCCGATGCAACGAGAAGCACAATTCACTAGAATGTGCCATCTCACCTTATGGGATAATGATGACTAAAAGCAAAAGGACATCCATGGCAGTGACTACAGCTCCTGGCCCTATAGTGGCTGCCGGGGATAAAAAATAAGAACATTTTCTAAGACTTTAAGAAGATCTTCTATAGCTCACTCAGACCATACATGAACATTCTATGAATCCCAAAGAAGAGTCTGTTCTGGCCATCAAAAACAAGGCAGAAAATTTCTTTTGAGTTAAGAAATATATTAAAAAAAATTAAAGGCTTATTAGGAAGTACTTGGTGGGGAAGGGGAAGAGGTAACCTGCTCAAAATCCCATCAATACTCACTGACAGTACAGTATCTCCCTGAAGATTCTCTCTCAAAATCCTGTGCTTTTGCCTCTCTCACACAGGCAGGAGTCCAGTTTCTACTGGTTGTTACCTGCATCCAGATTTTGAGCCCACTCTTCTCCCTGTCTTTCCATCTATGGTGCAGTCATTTCCTGTTGCCATGTCTCTGATGATCTGCTTCACTGAAGAGCCATGTATAGAATACTTCCCAATGATACTGAAAATGCTTTTGTGTGATTATACTTAGCAAGCAAGGTCAGAGTCCTGCTTTTTGCACTCAGGATGGCTTTCCTTTTTCTGTCTACTCTAACAGTGGTCTCAAGAGTTCCCATGGGATTGAAGATCATCTGCATGTATATGACTCCTATCTTATAAATCTTGCTCCCATCTCTCCCCTGAGCTATAGTCTTATGTCATCAGCTGCTGATTTAAAAACCAGGTGCCCTGCCCCCCTAGGCATTAAGAGACAACTCTTTATAGGGCCCATCCCACTTCTCTCTCCAAAATTTCCTTATTTCTGCTAAAGACCCCATCATTTTTTTATTCACCTGGGTTCATTCACAGCCTCTGTATCATTCTCCATAGCTCACTCTGCTTCACCCTTAGAATATCCCTAGTGTATATTAGTCTTCTTTTCTCCATTCACATCCCTGATACACACCTCTAGCATTCCCTCATCACCCTAGAGCAGTTTCTCACCATTTTTTCATTGAGCAACACATCACGAAGTATTATAATTTATTTCTCTCTCCTAAGTTCTCTCCATTAAATGGCCCAATGAAGAAAGTTCTAGGCCTAGAGTCAGGAAGACATTGTCCTGAGTTCAAATAAGGCATTAGACACTTTCTTGCTATGTGAGACTGGGCAAGCCCCTTACTTTTCTTTGTCTCAGTTTCCTCAATTGTCAAATGAGCTGGAAAAGGAAATGGGAAACCACTGCAATGTGTTTGCCAAGAAAACCCCAACTGGGGTCAAAATGTATCAGAAATGACTGAAAACAGCCTAATAACAATAGCAATAACATGTTCCAGGCACTGTGCTAAACTCTGGAGCAGCAAAGAATGGCGAAACCACTGTTTACCTCAAGGAAATTACATTCTAATAGGGAATACAACACATTTACTATTACACATACATAATAGGACTGTCACATACACACACACACACACACACACATATATAATCCTGCACATATATACATAGAGAGAGAGTGTATGTATACATAATTTTATGTATATATATACATATACATATTATATACATACATATACATATAATTTTATGTATACACATATACATAAAATTATGTATACATACATTGTCTCTATCCAAGAATGAGTGCATTTTATGCATAGAAAAAAAGGATCATGGGAGCTTTTGATACAACTTATAATAAAAATTTAGAGAGAGGAGAAAAAGAGTATGAGAATGATTTTCTTATTTGTGTGTATTCAAGATTCATGTATATATTTATATATGATACATAGCAGTATGCATTATATATAAAGGCATAAAAGTATATAACTATATATAAAGCTGTATATCCAATTTTATAAGTATATAATTATATGATGACTATTTCACTTTATACATATAACTATAGCTATACATACATTCATATATGTATCTATTCATGCCTATATAGCATTGAGAGGTACTGGGGGGAAAGCCACTTGTAAAAAAATAAAAAAAGCAAAATATAGCTGAACTTGGAATCTTTCTGGATTCTTCCAACTATTAGTACTTTCCTTCAAAAACAATCTATTCTAAAAGCTCAAGGATTTCAAGGGGATTAATGAAAAAAAAAGGCAGATGAAGGTGCCCTTGCTATACCAGATCTAAAACTATATTGTAAAGCAGCGGTCATCAAAACCATTTGGTACTGGCTGAGAAATAGAGCAGGCCATCAATGGAATAAGATAGTTTATCAGGATAGTCTAGGCAATAACTTTAACAATTTAGTGTTTGATAAACCCAAAGACCCCAGCTTCTGGGATAAGTACTCACTATTCGGCAAAAACTGCTGGGAAAATTGGAAACTAGTGTGGAAGAAATTAGGGCTTGATCCACACCTAACACCACATACCAAGATCTAAATGGGTTCATGATCTAGATATAAAGAGTGATATTGTAAGCAAATTAGAGGAACGTAGTATAGTTTACCTCTCAGACCCGTGGAGATGGAATAAATTTATGTCCAAAGAAGATCTGGAATTCCTAATTGAACAACACCAGATAGATAATTTTGATTATATTAAGTTAAAAGGTTTCTGTACTAACAAAATTAATGCAGACAAGATTAGGAGGGAAGCATCAAATTGGGAAATCATCTTTACATTTAATGGTTCTGATAAAGGCCTCATTTCTAAAATATATAGAGAATTGTCTCATATTTATAAGAATTCAAACCACTCTCCAATCGATAAATGGTCAAAGGATATGAACAGACAATTTTCAGATGATGAAATTAAAACCATCTCTAGTCATATGAAAAGTTGCTCCACATCACTTGATCAGAGAAATGCAAATTAAGACAACTCTGAGGTACCACTACACACCTGTCAGATTGACTAAAATGACAGGAAAAGATAATGATGAAAGTTGGAGGGGATGTGGGAAGACTGGAACATTGATACATTGTTGGTGGAACTGTGAACGGATCCAACCATTCTGGAGAGCAATTTGGAGCTATGCTCAAAAAGTTATCAAACTGTGCATACCCTTTGACCCAGCAGTGTTTCTATTGGGCCTATATCCCAAAGAGATCTTAAGAGGAGGGAAAGGGACGCACATGTGCAAGAATGTTTGTGGTAGCCATTTTTGTAGTGGCTAGAAACTGGAAGCTGAATGGATGCCCATCAATTGGAGAGTGGCTGAATAAATTATGTTATAGGAGTGTTACGGAATATTATTGTTCTGTAAGAAACGACCAGCAGGACGATTTCAGAGAGGCCTGGAGAGACTTGCATGAACTGATGCTGAGTGAAACAAGCAGAACCAAGACATCATTATACACGGCAACAACAATATTACATGATGATCAGTTCTGATGGACATGGCTCTCTGCAACAAAGAATTGTCTCAAACCAGGTCCAGTTGTTCACTGAAGAAAGCCATATACACCCAGAGAGAGGGATGTGAAATATGGACCACAACATAACATTTTCATGCTCTCTATTGAGGTTTGCTTGCAGTGTGTTTCCTTTCTCTGATTTTCTTTCTTTTTTTTTTCTTGTAGATAGTATTTTTCTTGCACAACTTGTCAAGTACTTCAACATTATTAACATATAGTGGACTTCCTGCCATCTAGGGGAGGGGAGGGGACTGGGGGTAAAATTTGTAATGGAAAGCTTTGTAAAGATCAATGTTGGGGAACTATCCATACATATGTTATACAAATAAAAAGCTTTAATTAAAAATAAATAAATAAATAAATAAAATTTCTGTAGGCAAAAAACAAACAAACAAACAAAAAAAAAAACAATCTATTCTTTTGAATAAGGTAGCTAGGTGACACTGTGGATACAACTCAGAAACTGGAATCATGAAAGACCTGAGTTCACAGAGGGTTTGATATGATTGCAATGACTAAACAGCAGCAATAGCCCTTCAAATTGTTGTAAAGATAAAATAAAAAGGGATTTGTAAAATGTAAAGCACTAGATTTATCTTATATATAATATTATCACATGCTACTATAACAATGACTACAATAACTACTACTACTACTACAATTATTATTACTACTATTAACTGATGCTTCTACACTATTACTATCACTATTGCTACTGTCACTATTGCTATTGCTACTATTACTACTTGTAATTACTATTACAACTGTTAACATGCCACTGTATTACTACTGTTACTGTTGCTACTATTACTACTACTTCTATTACTATTACAACTACTATTGCTATTACTACTACTATTACTATTGCTTCTGCTAAGGACAATACCTTGTACTACCATTAGCATGTGTTCACTTTCTCTCTCCCAGGAGATAGGACTCATTTCAAGTACAGCATTTAGGACTGAGCAACTCTTGGAGTAAAAGTCTGCTGGTTGATTGCTTGTCTGTATCCAGTAACCCCACAGCTCCCACTTGGAGTCTTTTTAATTGTACCGGTGGCTTTCCTCACAATATGGATTCCAGGTGATGCTACTTCTGACACATGATCAAACTGAGACCCAAATCACTTTAAGTGAATTGTACCATTGGTGCAGCGTCTCTGCCTAGAATCTGTTTTCCTCCCTTGCGTCTGGCACTCTTTACTCTTGCCATGGTCTCTCTGGGGGCTCTAAGTCAGGGCTTTGCAGCATTGCTCTTTCTGTTCTCCTCAGTGGTTCATAGGGATCCAGGTTCACCAGACTCCACGTCCTCATGACTGCACTTCCCCACATTACCTCGGAAGCCTTTGCTCCAGGGCCATGGATAGCCTTTCAGCTACAAACTCGGGAGAACTGCCCTGCCGGGGGAGGACTCTTAATTTATGACCATGTTGTATCTTAGTTGTAAATGCCATCAGATGTACAAAGGATACCCAGGGATTGCACCTTGACTTGTGTATAGGCACTTGATCCCAAACTTGGGGCTGGAGGAGGCTTTTCCTTAGGCTGTAGAATCCTATTACTGAGGATACCAGTGTGATTGATGGTGGTGAACCTGAAAAGGTGGCTTGGATGTCTGAGGACCAGAGTTCAAATCCTGTACTCCTCAACTGAAAAATGAGGACCAACCTTCCCTGGCCCGTTTTGGAAATCAAATGAGATAATATTTGCTAAGAGCTTAGCACAGTACTTGGCAAAGTCGTGGCTGGTTGGTGCCCTTTACTCTGGAAAAGGAATACAATAACATCATTTTTGGCATCAAGGTAGCTTGTGTCTGACTGATCAGACCAAAACAAGGCAGAATGCTCTGTCACAAGTCAGACACAAATAGACCCTGTGAACATTTGTGGGGGGGGGAGGGGGTTCTCCAATTTTGCATAATTCATGTTTCTTCTGAGATATTTCAATTCTGCTTTGCTCATAGATCACATTCTCTGAGGAGAGCAACTCATTGGGGGGTCCTGAGCCAGTATCACCCATGTCACTCAATCAATTTTAAAGTTCTTAAGAGAGACCTTGTATTGCTTTTCTGACCACCTTGTGAGTGCTTGCCCTGTGTGAGTGCTCCATAAAACTGTCTTTTGGGCAAGCGTCCATTTGGCAAGCAGACATATGGCATTCGAACGACGTGGTCAGCCCGACGGAGTTGTGCTCTCTTTAGCAGAGCTGGAATACTGGGCAGTTTAATTCAAGGAAGTCTGGTACCTTATTCTGCCAGGTGATCTTCAGAACCTTCCTGAGACAATTCAAATGGAAGCCATTCAGTTTCCTGGCATGGACATTTTCTAAGCACACAGCAATGAGGTCAGCACAAGGGCTCTATAGCCCTGTAATGTAGTAGTCCGTCTAATACCTCTCCTCTCCCCACACTTTCCTTCAGAGTCTCCCAACACTGCGCTAGATCTTGTATTACATGTGTCAGTCTCATTATTCATATGGACATCCCTGGAAAGTAATCTGCCAAAGGAACAGAACTTAGCCACAGCTTTCAAACCTCCTTCATTTGCTTTAACTGATGGTTCCCCATATGGATGGCATGGTGCTGGCTGATGCAGACCCTGGGTTTTCTCGTTGTTAAATTATTAGGACAAAATTAGCACAAGCAGGAGAGAATGGAGCCATATTTTGTTGCATCTCAGCTTCAGAGGCTACTTCAAGTGCACCATCATCTTCAAACAAAACAAATTTGCCTAGCACATAGTAGGTGCTTCATGGATGCTCATTCCTTGCCTGTCACAAGAGGGATGACCACTTCCCAGAGCAGGGATGCTGGGGTGCCAAGGGCTGGGCAGTAATTGCAGCTAGGGCAGCAAACTGCTCCAATCTCTTCATCTGCAGAAATGTACCAGAGGCTTCTGACTCATTATCCTTTGCCATCTGCCCGATGGATTTGGGAAATAAAGCACTATCTCAGTGAATAATGGCCAGTACAAGTGTGGGTGAAACACATTAGAGCTCAAAAGCATACAATATTCACTGGAGTTCAACTGAGCCTCCCCTGGGGTGAGCCTTGGGACCCAGGCCAGCTATTAACCCCAAAGATCAGGAGCTGAGGACACTCAGGAAGACTTCTAGTGCTCAGGAAGCGCTCAGCCAGATGTCCTTCCCTGTGGCTTCCCCAGCCTCCAGAGCCCAGGTCACTTTGGATCTTTGAGTAACTTGTAGAAGTCAAGTTGGGTCCTCCCTCTCTTCTTGTATGGCTCTATCACAGCTGATGTCTTGACTTGCAAGTGAATTGGAGGGAGGGAGGCAGAGCTGCCCAGAGCCATCAACCTTTCTCTCTCTTCCTGAATCATGAAGTCCAGTGGCAGGACAAAGGACCAGGATGCAGTGGTTGACCGCTGTGGGCCCAATATCTGACCAAGCTCTCAGTGCTCCACAGTGTCTACATCAGCTGTCTTCTTGGCCACTGGGACGAGTGTTCTCATCTCCCCATTCCAGGGCTGGGGTAGACATCCTAAGTCACAGTTTCGAGACCTGTGAGTTTCCCTCTTAGCTCCTCTGCCAAGATCATTTTACCAGAATGTGGCTGTTGTGCAGACTACAGCATCTTGGGAGTTGGGTCAATCAGGTGGACATCGAAGGGAGATAAGCAGCTCAGAAAAGGGTTCAGCAAGCCCCTCTTGCCAGTCCTCCCTGAGCATCCCATATACCCATGATGTATGCCCACCTTGGGGAGGTCTGGGACACCCTGACAGTAGGTGCCAGGAAGCACCTACTTAAGATCCCCATTGAACTGGAAAAGCCTAAAACAAGCATTTTAGGAGACAAGCGGTCTCTTTTCCCAAATCCCAGTGAGCTTAGTGCAGCAAAGCTCTTCACCCAGAGGCTGGCTGCTAGGTAAAGAGTTTTTGACCTTGTCACTTGCTGTAAAAGTGAGTCTTAATTGTCCTTCTACAATTACTGACTTTTGCAATTTCTGATGTTTATCCTTTTGCATTTCAATTTGGTAAATCCTGATTATTGCTGCTAACGCCCAAGATCATATTTCCTTAGTTACAGTATTTCATCACATATGGTTTTGTGACTAAACAGAGGCTTGTAAGGCTGTAATCCCATTTTACAAAGGGTACAATGGAGGCCCAGAGAGGAAGATGGGATTGTCTGAGGCCAAAAAAAAGTGCAGTCTTTTATTTCTAATATGCCCGTGACTGTGTTCCCATTAGCACATCTCTTTTCCAGGTCTCCTCTCCCCCCACTGTTTCACTTATGGAAAAGATGCAAGACTGAATGAGCAAACCTAGAACTCTGGCAGACTGCTGTCAGCTCCAAGTCTCTGCAACAAACAGGGTCCTTGAAGAGAAAAGGGAGACAGAGCCCAGACTCAGCCAGCTGCCACTGAGGATCACCATGTGGCAAAGGGACCAGAGACTCAAGAGCCAGTCGTTGGGCAGCTGTGGGTGCTCCTAGACTCAGGGGGCTGTGGGCTCAGGGCCCCTCATGGACAGATATCATGTGAAGACATGAATGACCATGACTGGAAGGAGCACACTCCTGCATGCCCATGGCTCACACGACTCTTGCCCTTTCCCCATAGATCTCAACAATCTCTTTGCAAATCCCTGCGATAGTCAGTCCTGTTTTTTTCAAAATCCACTTCCTTCCTTCCTTTCATTACCCCAGGTTCTGTTGCCAAAGGGGAAGCCCTCAGTCAGGATCCCTCACCAACTATTACCCTCCACCAAGCTGACTTCTTCCACCTTTTCTTTATGGCTTTCTGTGGGATCTGCCAATCTCCTTGGGATTTCACAACCCGCTACCGTGAGCCTATCCTAATATAATATGTTGGGTAGTGAGCCCACTCAACAACCATTTGTTATTAATCACTATGTGCCAGGCCTTCTCTTAAGTGCTAAAATATAAAAAATATAGTGCCTGCCCTCAAGGAGCTTACAGTTTCATTGGGAAAGACAACACACAGAATAAAACTGAAAAGTGTGGGGTGAAGTGGGAGCCCATTAGAGGAACTTGATGAAGTCCAGAAGCAGTACAGAGAAGGGTGCCACAAAATGGTTTTGTCGTAAATCTGAGACAATGTGTGGGTCTACATGAGGCCCACAGACACATGGATGGATGGATATACTGACATATAGTGAAACAACGGATTTTAGTGTTCATCAAGACATACAGGTCTTTATAAAGGTTCAAGCTTTATTAACTTCAGAGGTATAAATTTGAGAAACTTCTGAAAAGATGAAGATTTGGAATGTTATTGAAACTTTTTCTATTTTGATATTCCTTTTTCTGATGCAACAATTTAGCCATTGTCTGGTGCCATAACAATGAGAACAAAACAACTTCAATAAAAAAATGGGAGAGGTTAACAGCACATTATGAAATGTAGAATGGATGATTTTAATTATATTAAATTAAAAATGATTTTACATAAACAAAATCAATGCAGCCAAGAAAGCAGGGAAGGAGAAAGTTGGGGAAATTTTTTTTTTACATTCAATGTTTCTGATAAAGACTTTTTTTTTCTGAGTCAGTCGGGGTTGAATGATTTGCCCAGGGTCACACAGCTAGGAAGTGGTGTCTGAGACCATAAAGACCTCTTTTCTTAAAAATATAGAGAATGGATTCAAATTTCTAACAATACAAGTGATTCTCAATGATAAATGGTCAAAGGATATGAACAATTTTCAGAAGAAAAAAATAAAGCTATTTATAGTTATGAGAAAATGCTCTAATTCACTATTGATAACAGAAATGTAAATTAAGAAAACTCAGAGGTATTACTTCATACTTCTCAGATTGGCTAAGATGACAGGAAAAGATAATAATAAATGTTGGAGGGGATGTGGGAACACTAGGACACTAATGCGTTGTTGATGGAGTAAGGAACTGATCCACCTATTCTGGAGAGCAATTTGGAACTGGGCCCAAAGGGCTGTAAAATTGTGTACAATCTTTGATCCAGCACTCTCACTGCTACATCTATATATCAAAGAGATAGTAGAAAAGGGAAAAGAACCCATATGTGCAAAAATGTAGCACTTCTTTTTGCAGTAGCAAGGAACTAGAAATTGAGTGGATACCAATTAGTTGGGGAATGGATGAATTATGGTATAAGAATATAATGGAGTATTATTGTTTTATAAGAAATGAGGAGCACGCTGATTTCAGAAAATCCTAGAAAGACTTACAAGATGAACTGATGCTGAATGAAGTGAGCAGAACCAAGAGAACATCGTACATAGTGACAAGACAAGATCAACTGTGAGGGACTTGGCTCATCTCAAGACAGTGATTCGAGTCAACTCCAATAGGCTTGGGATGGAAAGAAGCATCTGTATCCAGAGAGAGAACTACACAGTATTTTCACCTTTTATTTCTTTGTTTGATTTTTCTTTCTCATAGATTTTCCCCCTTGGTCAGGATTTCTTGCAAAACCTGACAAATATGCAAATGCATTTGGAAATATTGTACATATTTAACTTAGATTAGATTGTCTGCAGTCCCAGGAAAGAAGGTGATAAAGGGGAGAGGGAGAAAACATTTGGTAAATATAATCTTACAAAAGCTAATGTTGAAAACTACATGTTTTTTGGAAAAATAAAATACAATTGAGGGGGAAAATTGTAATGCTGATTATTAGTATTGCAGTTTCCAAAGTTCTCCTGCAGAGACTACTCTGGGAGAGATGAAAAAGTGATTTCAGGGGCCAATGAACAAGGGGGTGGGCCTCCAGCATTGGGCAATGGGGGGCCAAGACTAGAGGGGGCAGCCAGGGCCCCAGAGATATTCCTGTAGCAAATTTCTCAGTACAAACAGGTGGGACAACTGAAATTGTGTGTATGCATGTGTGTGTATGGGTGTATGTCACGGTATCTATCACCTTTTGTATCTGTGCTTGGGGCTAAGAGAGGGGTCTGGGTTGGGAGACTTGAACAGCAGAACAGTAGTGAGAATTTGCTGGCTTTTCTAAATAAAAAGGATAATAAGGGGCAGCTAGGTGGTGCAGTGGATAGAGCACCAGCCCTGACGTCAGGAGGAGCTGAGTTCAAATCTGGTCTCAGACATTTAACATTCCCTAGCTGTGTGACCCCAGACAAGCCACTTAACCCCAATTGCCTCAGCAAAAATAAATAAAAATAAATAAAATAAAATTATATATATATATATACATACATGTGTGTGCACTTATACTATTGTACACATATGCACATGATATGTGTAATACATGCAAACACACACATACATTATGTCCCACAAAGCCCAGATTACCAATGCCTATAATCCAGGGCAATATTTCTCTATCCTGCTTTGTAGGGCATCTGGCTTTTAAGTTCAGAAATAATCATCTGTCTTTATTTGAAGTCCTTTACCTTTCCTATGTCTAGAAAGCAGAAAGTGTTGGTTATCAAATATGTCCTCATGTCCCTTGTTCAGCCACCACTAGAGGACTCAAGAAATCACCTTGCAAGCATCATTAAGTTGAAAACCAATGTCTGGTCTTTCCTAAGGCTCCGTGGCAAAGTGGATCCAGCTCCAGGTTCAAATGTGACCTCAGACACTTTATCAGCCGTGTGACCTTGGGCAAGCCACTTAGCCACTCTCTGCCTCAGTTTCCTTACCTGTAAAATGGCCTTTGAAGGGTTGTTGTGAGGATAAAATGAGATTAGTGAAGTGCTTTGAAAATCTTAAATGGCTGCACAAGAATGTTACGATTGTTATGGCTTACTTTTCAAATTTCCAGCAGAGAAAGTTGTTGAGGTTTCAAATAAACACATAAAAATTATCTTCCCTTGAAAACTAAGTCTGTCAGGTTGAAATGCTAAAACAGATCAAGACAAGGAAATATCCTTGCTTTGTCCACACAAACAGACTTCTCAAACTAGGACTCAGAATTCATTGTACATCTGGTCAATAAGAGGACAAGATTTTCTTAACTAGTTTTTTTCTGTTTTCTTAACTAGTTTTTCTGACTCCTTAGGCATTAGTCGAGTCGAAACCCCATCCCATAAATCTACAGAAACTCCTTTAAGCCACACATACTAACAGAATTGAGGATTGGGCCTTTTCTTGGGCTTCCTCAGGATGGGCTTAGAGCTTATTCACATAGCCCCAGTATATAAAAAAGAAACAAAAAGACAGTTGTTAAGAGATGAGCCCCCAGCAGCTCCCCCCTTTAATCTCATTATCTGCTCAGTCATTGCGTTTCCTTGCAATCACTGAGCTTGACGGATTGATGAAGTACATCACACGCTAACATCCAAACACCTGTCAGAAATTAAGCAGCATTCATCTTTCTGGAGAAAATTAAAAAGGACTTACTTATTGTTTGGCTTGGCCAGGGTACACAGGATGTTGCTCCAGATGTGGCTGAGGAAATAACCCGAGAATCTGAGAACTTGCGCTTGGACATCATTCTCAACACTCACTTTCTTAATGGGGGTGCTGAGGAGAGAGGGGAGAAGAAAGCTGATGGTGGGCTTTGTACTTCCTTGTTAATTATCTACTTGGTGGCTTAATGGAGAATGTGAGGGCTGGAATTAGAAATGGGTGAGCTTCTCATGGCACATTTAGGTAAACTTTTAGGAAAATATCAGACCCTTTTCACCCCCAAAAAATCTCCTGCCCCCCCAAGATTGCAAATGGCACTTCAAATATATATAACAAGTGTGGAAAATACTTCAGCCATTTCATAGCATATCATTTTCCCCTCAACTCTCTTTTCACGAGATCTAGCTAGCTAGTCCAACCGTTGTGAGTTACTGGCATTCCCATTGTTACATTTATGCAGCACCTTCTGTATGCCAGGCACTGTGTTAACACTCTACAGAAACATCCTTGGGGATTATTATGTCCCATTTTAGTATTCAGGAAACATATAAACAGAGGTGACATGACTTAGCCAAGGTCACACATCTGGATGTGTCTGAGGTCAGATTGCAGTCCCCAGACCCAATATTCCATCCACTGTACCACCTAACACAGCCATGGAACTATGTGGATAAAACAGTGGGGAAGTCAGGACACTAATTATCCTTGATCAGCTTAACCTGAATGGGCATTTCCTCAGCTCACCATGGCCAAGGGGATCAGTCTGTGAGCGGTGTTCTTCCTGGTTTACAATCTTGGTTGTTTGGGAAATAATACAGCATTTTAATCAGTCAAGAAGCAGCAAGGCATTGAATGAGTGCTGCAGATCATTCCTGCCCTAGAGGAAATGACATTATAATGAGGAAGTCAACATGTGAAGAACAGCATCCTTCAAGTTGTGTACAGAGCAGATGGTAGGCAATTGTCGAGGGGAAGGCATTAGTAGCTGGAAGGAGAAGGAGTGTGGAAGCGGAGCTGGATGTGACAAAGGCCAGGAAACCCTCGTGGCAGAGGTGAGAGGAGGGCATTTCAAGCAAGGGCCCAGAAAGTGAACGGCATGGAAGCAAAAGGAAACGCATTCATTGGGGTTTTCTACCTCTATTGCAGAGCACTGGGAGTTCCCGGGAAGATTTGATGGCCCAGGTTCAGAGAGTATTGTGAAAGGACTAATGGATGTTATGGTATTTGCTCCCCAAAGTAATAGGGAGCCACCAGTGTTTGGGGTGGAGGGGCTGGCAGGCTCACCCTTTAGAAAAAAGCACTTGGCCTGTCAAGATGGCAACAGAGCACATTGAGCATATACTGCACAGTTCAGTTAGGAGGCTAATGCAGGAGTCCAGCCAAACAGTAATGAGAATGGGACGGCACCTGCACACAGTTATATTTCCAAAATGTTGTCAAGAAGGAAACAAGATTTGGGAACAGGCTGGATGGTTGAGTGAGAATGAGGAGTCAAGGAGGACCTCCCAGTCGTGAGCCTGGCTGGGTGCCATGTTGTGCTCTCTCAAGGAAGAGGCAAATCCAGAAGATCCTCTTTTAGACATGTTGAGTTTGAGATGCTACAAAGGTAGGTAGGGGTGTGTGCTCCTGGAGCACTTAGCTATCAGTTCCACCCCATGTCCTTCATACTTCATGACCAGCACTCTGTGGATCTTCTACTCCTCTTTGATTTCCTTCCTTCTTTCCTTCCCTCCCTTTCTCCCTCTCCTCCCTTTTTTTCTTTTCCTTTCTTCCCCCTTTCTTTCCTTTCATCATTTCCTTTACTTCTTTCCCCCTTCCTTCTTTCTTTTTTCTTTCCTTCCCTCCCTTCTTTTCTTTCATTTCTTTTTTTCTTTTCCTTCTTTCCTTCCTTTTGTCCCTTCTTTCCTTCCCTTCATTTCTTCTTTTCTTCCTTTCCTCCTTTTTTTCTTCCATTCCTTCCTTCCTTTTTTTGCTTCTCATTTCCTTCCTTTTCTTCCTACTTTCCCTTCCTTGCTTTTCTTCATTTCCTCCTCTTCTTCCTTTCGACCTTTCTTTCTTTCACTCCCTTGCTTCCTTTCCTTTACATCCAGAGCTTCCTCAGATTGATCCTGTGACTAGATGGTGTCTTAATGGGGCAGGATCCAGAGACAAGAAATTATTGAGTCCAAGGGCTGCTGGAGGGGATGGGGGGGACAGTGCACAGAGTACTAAACCTGAAGTCAGCTACTTTTCTGCCTGTGACCCCTAGCAACTCATTCCATCCCTCTCTGCCTCAGTTTCCTCATATATAAAAATAGGGATAATCATGACACCCACTTCCCAAGGTTGTTGCAAAGATGAATTAAGAAGTGTGTAAAGCACTTGCCTCAGTGTCAGGCTGATATTAGGTGCTTAATAAATGCTTATTCCCTTCCCCCTTTCCCTCCAATAAGCATTTATTAAACTCCCTCTCAGCCTCCCAGTCTCATCCCCTGACCCCCAGCTTGGAGGCTCTGGCTGCCTCCACAATGTGTAATGTGTGGTCAACTTTCGTGTCTGAGGTCCCGATGAACAACGGTGCTTTTCTAACCCCATAAACAACCATAAAAGCAATGCATGACTGAGAAAAAAGCTCAGCTGTTAGGAAAACCAGTGCCATTTTGATGGCTCCAGAGGGGTCAGACGTGGCTCACTTTGGGATGTAACCCTCTTAGTTGTTGGATGGAGAAGAAAGCAGTTGCCTGATTCTGAAAGTTTGGGAGGGGTCTCATGTTTAGGCAGGTCACCTCTGGGTCACAGACCAGCCTAAGTACACCAATGGGGCTCCTGCCTGCTATAGGCAGCTATAGGCAAACAGCAGTAGGACCCACCGGCCTTCAGTCTGAGCAAGGTTGAAGCTTCCACCATCACTAACAACCATGTGGTGCTACCTGTAGAGTTAGCCAAGATACAGGTTAAACGCTCTGTGAGACACTTCATTGGACCTTCATGGTTCATCTGGCCTGGCCTCAGTCCCCTGGAGGTGATCATACCTGTCTCCCTCTCTGTAGTGTTCTGAGGCTCCAGTCAGACCATGGCCAGCAGCCAAGTGCCCCATCACTAGCAGTAGATTGGCAACTCCCAAGCCAGGGACATACAGGAGTGCCACATAGGCTTGCTGAACTTCATTGTGTTGAACCAAAAAGGAGCCTGTAGGTTGCTCATGAGAACCTGAACCTCACACACTAGGCCAAAGTGAAAATGTAGACTTTTTAGCCAACATGAAAACAACCATAATATAAGCAAAGTAAGACATTTCCTTATTAGCACTTGCAACCAGGGCCATCTTATTTCTATACCCAGAAAATTTTCAAGAACTGAGGGAAAGGTGCTGTGGTTAAAACAATGAAAATAGATAACATGGATGTGATTGCTGGACTGTACAAGCCTTTTCTTCAATCCTGTTATCATGGGGAAAAAAATCTGTAAATGATCTCTTGGTGAATTCTCCATTTCATAACACATTTCCTCTTTCCATCTCATCTAATTGAGAAGCGAGCCAGCAGGGGCACTTGACTATCACCCAGGTCTGCCCAGCTCCTTTGCTGCCTTGAAAGCACCAAACTAGAGGTCAAGGCCCCATCTTTTTGATTCCTTCCCATTTTTCTCTCTGTGCATCTTGAGATAAAGCTAGTCAAATACATCAGAGTAGCTACTACTAGTGGACCATGATATCTACTTGTATATCAGAATTATAATGGTTTCTGCTTGTTATTCTCAGTCTAACACAAGCACCTCCTGCTTATTCAAACCAGCTCCCCACTCTGGGAGCACATTTCCATGAGGTTAAGCCTAATTCACATCCATTAGTCTGCAGGTGTCATTGTGAAGACTATTTTTGCCAACCTGTTATGCCTTCTCATCATTCACAATGAAGGCCATCTGTTGCCATGGTGTCTGCCCATTTTGTTTTGTTATAGAAAACAAAAAAGACCTTTGGTTAAAAGCCAGAAGGTGACTGAGGGTAAATGAGTTAAATTTTGGCAATTAGATGCCCGGGTGGGAAGATCCTGAACTGTTTTGTTTATTCCTATTCCACAGAGAGTTGGATCCCTCCCTAGAAATCATGTAAGTCAACGACCTCTATCACCATGAATCCCCATGTCAGGAATGGGGAGCTTCCCAGCCACTAAAATTCAATTCTAGTCAACAAACGTTTCTTAAACCCTTATTATGTGCCAGGCAAAAGGCTAAGGGTTGGGGACCCAAAATATAGATAATAAGCAGTATTCTGTCTTCAAGAAGTTGGAAGTTCAATTATGCTGACACTCATTTCTAAGAATTTCTACATAAAATGTCCCTCAATTTCCTCTTCTCCTGTGCTGTGCCCAGGGCAGATATCAATTTTGCCTATCAGTAGTCCATGAGTAGTCTGCTTATTCCACAATAATGCTTCTTTTCTTTCAACTATGATTAGGGAAGGGTGGGATCAAGAGAGTTTTAAGTGCCTACTACTTGCCAGATATTGTGTTAAGTGCTTTACAAGTATTTTCTCATTCTGTTACTCAATAGTTCATTTAATCCTTCTTTCAAATATTGAGTTTCCAATCAGATAACTCAGATAGTTTAATAACTCTGCTTCCACTATCACTTGGAGTGAGTGCTTGAGTGAGTGTGTGTGAGAAGGGGAGGTTAACTGGTTTTAAGTAAATATTTTATTCTTTCATTTCTAGTACAGACCCCTTTCTTCCTTGGACAAAAACCCGTGAATTTCTTGCATGGAGTCTGAAAAGGCATGATTTCTTGTTGCCATTGTCAAAGAGAAAAAACAAAAAAACACAACCCAATACTTTCCATTCCCTTCCTTTCCCCATCTGCATAGACATCTGGGAAAAAATCCCATTGGTTGAATTATCATGTCTATGCAGATTTTTTCCAAATCTATGGCTCCAGCCATTATCACATCTCTTGTTTTTAATCTACCATCATTACTTCTCTATTGGACCGTCCTCAATTCTTAATAGTCTTTATAACTTTTCTGGCTTTCCCCCAAGACCCAGAAAACTCATTGGTGACAAAACCTTATCATTTTGGAGGATGCCATCAATCAATTTTAAGTACTCATTTTTTCACTTCTATGTGTCTAATCAGAAGGTGCAGAGCCCTGAAGGCCCCCAATTTCCATTTGAGGGAAGAGCACCATGCAGAAAACCACCGTATTTCTCACTTGGCGACTGTACTTTGGAATTTTCCACCATTTCCTGTGTAAATTATCTGCCCAATTCCCCTCCCCATTCTTGATTTCTAATTCCTTAGTAAATGCCTTTTTATCCATCCTCAGTGCTTAGTATAATGCAGACACAGTGCAAATACTTAATATTTATTGACTGACATTTCAAATTCAAATCAATAAAATAATGTAATTCTTTATCCCTTCCCTAATAAATATGTGGTAACCCCCAATATGTCTTGGATGCTTTCTTCTTTGTAGAAGATACCAGACTTCTCACAGGTTTGTAATCTTGACATTATTTTTGTCTCTGTACTCTTCTCTACCTCTCATGTCCATTTATTTGTCAAATTTCGGGTTTTCTATCTCTGTTAACACCTCTGGGTATCTGGCTTGCTCTCCATCTAATAGAGCCAATACTTTTTGCTCAGATTTTTATGCCTCTTAAAAATCACTCCCTAAATGGTTTTCTGACTTCTAAAACTCTAGTTGATCTCTCCGATACTTATATTAATCACAGTAGCCTCCCTGATAATTTTAGGATTATTTAATTTTAATGTATTGTCACAATTTAATACATAGAATAAGTGGGTATAAGAAATCAAATTGCTTTTCAGGTTATCCCTAGACTTGTGAACTTTCAGCATTAATCAGACAACAGACAACAGTTTGAACATGTTTTATGTAATTAGTTTTTATTGGACTCAAATATCAAATATATATGAGCTGTCAAGATACAGATTGTTTCCCTGGAATACCTTTCATAGAATTCTAGTGTGGGTGGTTATAAGGCTAATCATAGAAATCCCCATTACAAGCCTAGCTTTAGAGGGAAAAAAAAAAAAGATGTCTCGGTCATGATGTGGTGCAGCTCCTGGGGAAGATGTAGCATTGACCTAAAAAGGTCACCTGGCCTTGGGAGGGATGTACTTAGAAATGATTTATTTCTTCCCCTAAGCTGTCCTGCCCTAGTTTACTTTACCTGACCAGGATGCTGAGCCCACAAATATTGCTAGCTATCAGATCATAGGTTATTGGTCTGTGATAATTCTAAGACTAATGAGCAACAACAATGAGATGCTTAAAGTGGACACAAGAGCAGACAAAATTGTGTGTCTACCACTTAATGACATATCAGGCCTACACACACACCTCTGGAAGGTTCCCCCCATCATGAGCTGTACCCAGAGCCCCAAGTCAGAACCAAACCACTTCTCAACTCCACCTCTAACCCATAAAATGAGTGGATCAGTGACAGGAAGTGCCTGGTTTCTCTAACTTTTCTTACAAAATTATCTTCTTGCTTATGGTTCTCTGCCAACTCCTTTTCGAAAATATCTTGCTGTTAATACATAATCTTTGCCCCTTAATTTAGAGATAAACTGAGTTTGCACATTGTTTTCCCATACTTGCAACACTTCTGGGAATTCTCACATTATTGAGGTGTTTTCCACCTTAATAGTTACAAAGACAAGAGTAATTGGAGGAAATAAATCCATTTTTAAAAATTAGAAATTGAATTAAGAGTTTAGGAGGAAAAAAAAGAAAGAATACTAAATAGTTCAGCTATGAATTCTCAAAAAACAACTTATCTAAAAAATTAAGCAAAGAAAATTTGGAAATTTTATTTCAATGTTATAGACCCAAACTGCCCAGTTCCAATGGAAGATAAAGAGAAAATAAATTAAACACAATATACCAGTCACAAAACTGACAATGCTCAGCAACATAATAAAAATCAGAGCTTACACAAAAAAGAAAAAAATACTTGAGATGGATAGTGAAAAAAATCCAAGTACTAAGCAACTGCATTCAAGGCTAGGTGTCTCTACTGTGAGAGCAAAAGAATTTCAGAATAGACTATTTCTAAATAAAGGTAAACTCTTATAACCCAAGAACAATTTACGTTGCAATGCCATAGGATAGAAAATTAATATTTCATAGAAAACTTTTGAACATTCTTGATGAAGACCAAGGTTAAATGAAAACATTGAAATGAAAATCACTAAGATATCTAGAAATATAAATAATTTGAACCATTAGAAAAAGATAAAATCTTAATTTTGTAATTGTATTCTAATGGAGAAGAAAAGACAAGTGACCCTTCAGAATCATAATAGTTTCAAGGGTCCTAGAGAAAGTTAAATAATGCAAATCCAGGGCAGGGACATAATTGTGTTCTATTTCATTATTTTTGAGAGAGGAAAAGAAAATAGGAATATACTAAAGATGGAGTTATAAAGAATAGAAGGAAATATTTCATAATCAAATGAGATAATATTTGTAGTGTTTAGCCTAGAATCTGTCATATGCTCAGCATTATCCAAATACTTTGTGCATGTAAAAAAAAGACTATAAAGATGGGAAAATGGGTGAGGTAGCTGTATCATAATCTCTTATCCAAATCTTTTAAGGAAATATGGAAAACATTCATGCACACACAACACACTCCACAGTTTGGCATATAAGCACAATCACAATAAGGAAACGAGATAAGAAGAAGAAAAGAAAGGGATGTGAGTAAGATATTATGGGATGGAATAGGTACAAGCAAAATGAAAGACTAATTTAGATGGTAGTACAATTAACTAATGTTCAAGATATATACTTAAGGTGGAGAGGATGAAACAACATAGGAAAATAATTATTTTAATTATATATTTTATTAGATTATTAGAAACCTTTTCTTTCTGTACCACATTTTTATTTTTAATATGGGGGGATTGTTTACTTTTGTCCTACTCTCAGACTGTCCTTGGGATTTTCTTGGCAAAGATATTGTAGTGCTTTGTTATTTCCTTGTGTCCTCATTTTATAGATGAGGAACTGAAACAAATTGGGATTAAGTCACTTGCTCAGTCTGGTAAGTGGCTGAGGTCAAATTTGAACTCTGGTGCTGGTGAGTAGAACCCCCTGTTCCCCAACTTTGCAAGCCCCTTGCCACATACATATGCATATACATGTAATATACAAATACATATAGTATGTGTAGGTATGTAATATTTATACGAATAATTGAAGGAAAGATGTGCACAGAATATGGTCCAGAATAAAATGTATGTTTCAGGCCAATTTAAAACAAAGCAACTACTACAAAAACATGCTGTAAAACAGTGCAACAACAAAAATTGACAATTCTAACAAGAAATTAAGTCAGAAATCTGTGGTACACTTAAAAGTACCTTAGAAAGTAAAACGATATCAAGATATGTGATTATATAATAATTATAATGAATCTTATACATTGTTGAATAAAACATAATAAGATGAAATGTAAATGAAATATTGGGAAGAAATATACAAAGATTATATAGTCAGGGAGGAAGTTGGTGTTCCTTTTGTGATAGAAAAGAATGAATTGAAGAGATAATATATCTTTATACCAATCATTAGATGAGAATATGAAGAAATAAGCATGGTTCCCATCTCTGCAGATGCATTTTGTTAATAACTGACAATTTGTAGGATATAACTTTCTAAAGAAATTTAACAAACAGACACTATAAACACATCCCTCAGTGATCACAACAAACTGTAAATTAAAAAAAAATACATTTGAAGAAACGATTCAAATTGAAAAGAATAAATAAGTTAATTCTGTGTGATTGATGAATCAAAAAAGAAATCAACTAATATAGCAACATATTATTGTTCTCTAAGAAAAGACCAGCAGGACAATTTCAGAGAGGCCTGGAGAGACTTGCATGAACTGATGCTGAGTGAAACGAGCAGAACCAGGAGATCATTATACATGGCAACAATAATACTATATGATGATCAATTCTGATGGACATGGCTCTCTGCAACAATAAAATGCTTCAAACTAGTTCTAATTGTTCAGTAAAGAAGGACACATACACCCAGAGAGAGGGACATGAGATACAGACTACAACATGTCATTTTCATGCTCTATATTGATGATTGCTTGCATTGGATTTCTTTTATCAGATCTTTTTTGTTCATGTAGATACGATTGTTCTTGCACAGCAAGATAAGTATGGAAACATGTATACATATATTCGACTTGTCAAGTATTTTAATATAATTAACATGTAGTAGACTTCCTGCCATCTAGGAGAGGGGAGGGGACTGGGGGGATAATTTGTAATGGAAAGCTTTGTAATGGTCAATGTTGAAGAACTACCTATACATATGTTTTGCAAATAAAAAGCTTTAATAAATTAAAAAAAAAAGAATTTAGTCCAGTTTTCTTCCTGAATTAATAAGTGCTAATTGCTGTAGCATCCCAGGGCTGCCTTAGGAATTGATGGTCCCTGTAAATAAAGTTGAGCCTCAGCTTTACCACAGAATCTTGCTTCATAAGTAAGGGTTTCAAATCTCTTTCCCCAGGGACACATTCTTTCCTACATTTCCACAGTGCCACGTGGACAGTTGTAAACCAAAGAGCAGCACCCACCCACGTCTGCTGCCTGGAGCACACCCCCAGTCAAACTCCAACATAAGAGCATTTGTTTTTATCCCTGGAACTATTTTTAATTCACAATAGAGTCACCAGTGAACTGCATGGGCATGATAGCCTCTTGCAAAGCCTCTAATTAACTCTCTCTAGTAGACAAGAGAAAGGGAGCCAGTCCTTTCAGTACTCATTTCTCCCTTCTCTCATTTTTTTTTTCTTATACTAGCTGCAATCTGCATATGTCCAATGTCACCACAGCCTAATGGATGGGAAGATGTCACCAGAGTTGGTTTCTGTCTCTATAAAGTTTACAAACTAAATCAGGAATTATTAGGACACCAAAATAGAACAAGAGTGGGAGGTGATGCTGTTTGATGGTACCGTCTTTGCTGAGATATGGGTCTAGTTTACAAAGTAGGGATTGAAGGCCGAGCATTATCTGCTTTTGACTAGCAGGCATCTTGATGATTGAGTATGGCAGCTGAAGAAATGGGTCACAGTATTGGGTGCTACAAGAACCCCTGTAAAATCAGTCAGTCTGATCCATACACTTTCTAGTTAAGGAAACTCAGGATGAGGAGGGTCTGGGATGGCCTAAGCCAGCATGGGCATGAGGACAGAACCTGTTTCCAAAAGAAGTCCTGTGGTACCCAAATCATTGTTCTTTCCAAGTCTTCATACCAGGGCCTTTTTCACAGAAAACTCAGATGGTCACAGTCAAAAGAAACTTTCAAGCATCTAGTACAAGATTCCCTTCAGTGGATCTGCCAATGACATCCCTTTAAAACATTGGAAACTAAAGATGATCTGATGTTTTCTTGGAGACCATCATGAAGGGAAGGCTTATTCAGTCCTAAAGCACCATTTTCTTCTATTAGGCTAGTATCCTTATCAGAAAATATATTTATTTCATTGTCACTTTAAATTCATGGAGGAAACAAGACTTGGGGGGGGGGTCTGGTATCTTCATGAAAAGCTATTGCATTGAAGAAGGAACAGACGTGTTCTCTTCGACCAGAGATGGCAGAATCAGAAGCTATAGGCTAACGATTCAAAGAGAATGATTCGAACTTGACTTTGACAATGATTTCCTAATGGGAAGAGTTAAGTTATTAGAAAATGGAAAGCTTTATCTCTGGAAGAAGTGCTTTCCCCTTCCTTGGAGGTCTTCAAACAAAAGTGTCTTCTCTACTTGAATTTTATTGATTTGGGGAATTACTTCCCAGCATTTTTGGATTTATTACCTGGTACAAAGCAGAACAGATCTCATCTCTTCTCCAAGCAAAGTTTCTGCCATGTGTTAGAGCACCATGCCAGGGACTTTAAAAAATAAGTCATTTAATCCTGACAACAGCTCTGGGAAGTAGATATTATCCCCATTTGGCATTTAAGGAAACCAATAGACAGACTGAATAACTTGACCAAGTAACAGATAAATATATGAAGGCAATTTGGAATGAAACTCTCTAGATGTTTGCCCACATCTCTCATTAATTAATGAACCAGCTATTCATCCCCCATTAATAACAATGTTATCATCCTCCTGTCTTCTTGGAAAATGTCCTCTGTGGCTTCTGATTCTTGCATGTATTCCATCACAGCCATGCACAATTCGGGACATGTGCCTCTTTTGCTATGTCTAAAATATGGAAGACAGCACTGAATATGAAATTCAAGGAGGGACCTGATCAGGGCAAAGGGCAGTGAGCCTCCCTCATTTGGGATGCTGGGACACTCCACTAGAGTCCTCTTGCTAAGCTGACACTGAACCTCCAGCCATATTCATTTTAGTCCAGAGGCTTAACTAGTTCCTACATTCACCTGATTGCTTGGTCATCAAGTTCACACCTCTTCTTGTTGATGAGATAAGCATGAGAAACTTAGTAGATTCTCCAATTTGTCCAGGGAGGTAGGGGAGAGTGGGGAGGCATCAACAAGTCTCAAAAAGGGCCTCAAGACTTAAACTGGGGAGACTGAAGCTCAGGGGACAGATCAAAGCAAGGTTTTCATCTATAATGTGCTTCAAAGGGTTTAAAGACACCCCCCTCCGGTGGGGGGAAACTAGTTCAATATTAATACTTCCATTTTCTTGTTGGAGAAAGTGAAGATGGAGTTTGGGTGGCTTGGCCCAACTCATATAGCTTAGTCAGTACCAGGATCTAAACCCAGAAACACTGCCCTAATTCTCCCATCACAATATGCAACTTCAATTGTCATGACGCCTGGATCTAAAGAAAGGAAGAGGGGTAGAGGAGAGAGAGAGAGAGAGACTGAGAAGGAAATGGAGTAAGGAAGGAGACGGAAAGAGAAACACAGAGAGAGAGAAAAAGAGAGAAAAAGGGAAAGAGACAGAGACAGAGACAGAGACCCACAGAGAGAGACAGAGAGCTTCCAGAAGAGGGTGGGCAAGTGTCAGGGACAGCAGAGGGGATGAGTACTGAAGCAGAACCAAAGCAGCCCATTTGATCTGACACCTGAGCCCAATGTGCTCCTAAGAGTGAGTGCTCCCTGTGCAGCTGACTCTGGCACTCACATCTGGACTTTATGGAATCTGCTTCCAAACAGGGAAAAGGGAGCACGCAACATGATCTCGGGGAACCGGGAGCAACTTTCCAGACCCTCGGGAATTTGGTCCTGGAATCAGTTCAGTGTTAATTACTCAGATATAAAAGACAAACAAGAGCATCAATTGATCTATTGCCCCTTCAGTTGTTTCTCACAGCAGTGTTTGTGGCAGAACCTTGATGCCATGGAAGGCAACCCTGATGGATAGGGTCCATTTGGACACCTTCTCTGTGTCCTAAGTGACCAGGATTCAGATGTCCCTAGTAACACTGCCCACAGGGCACTGAGCACTAAGGCATCATCAGTCTGTCTTCTCAAAGTCCAAAGAAGAGAAGAGAAATGGAGACCACTTAGAAGAGGGGAAGGAGGGCCCTGCTGAGAGCCATGGGGGAACCATCCTGAATGGGGAAGGCAGCCACCCATGACAGATGAGAACAGAGCAGGAAGCCACCTGCTATCCTGTCACAGCCTCGTCTGCAAAGGGAGCCAGCACTCAACAAGAGGGAAGCCAAGGACCCCTTGCCATCCTGTCAGTGTCCAAAGATGTAGACAAAGGTTCCCAGAATGGGGGTATACTGCTAGGCTGAGGGTTCTAATGGTGGACAGGGACAAGGTGCTTGCAGAGCTGAGGATGCTTGTGCTGTGAACCACCAAAGGGAGAGCCCACGTGGTAAGAACAAGGCTCAAGGCGTTATAAAGCAGTGATTTCTCAGAGGCAAAGGAGATGTTTGGAAGAGTCACGCCATTATAGATCCTTCCCCCCAAAAAAGAGAAATCCCCATTTGTAATATTTATTGTTATTCAGTTATTTTCAGCTATTTCTGATCTTCTCTGACCTCATTTGGTGTTTACTTGGTAAAAGTCCTGGAGGAGATTGCCATTTCCTTTTCCAGTTCATTTTACAGATGAGAAAACTGAGGAAAACAGGGTGAAATGACTTGCCTGGGGTCACACGTCAGTAAGCATCTGAAATGGGATTTGAACTCAGGGCACTCTGATTCCAGGCCACTGCTCTATCCAAAAGAACCATCTAGCTGCCCAGATAAAAGGAAATGCCATATGCCCTATACTGTGGTCCATTCAAAAGAGCTTTGGCCCATCATGGCTGCCAGTTTACAGGAGTGGGCCATGAACTAGTAACCGCTGAGTCTTTCCCAATGGTTTTTGTTTACAGCAGGTTAATCCGTGTTCCAAATACCTTCAACTCTAGTCCACGTGTGTTTCTGGATGACCCAGAGCAGCTCTTCAAGGTCCCGTTGCAAATCACTGGAGGAGCGTCTCACTTTTCTCAAATGGGCTTATTCCCAGACTTTTGTCTTGTGAAAGGGGGAAAACTTCTCATGGAAACAGATGGACAAAGTCCCCCCTTGTTAAGGGGGGGTTCCCTTTTCCAACTGACCATCTGCACTGTAACAAGAGGAGGAAACAAGCACTAGATATCCATTCGGATTGTAAGAGGCTCCTGGGAATCAAAGATGTCTTTGCAAATAGAGTTGTGCTAAAATATTTACACATAAAATGAAACCAGCAGATTTTAGCTCTACATGAATTTTGTGAGGAAATAAAATGAATCAGGAAGATTTGATGGCTTAGCCACAAGGGAGAAGTTGTTTTTATCCACAAACTAGACTCCAAGTAGAATACTTGGAGTATGATGTATGAGAAAGAGAAAGAGAAAGAAGAGCTTTTTGAAAGGCTCTCGATTAATCCCACAGTATCCCCAATGTTTCAGCTCTTCCTTTTAACAGGGAATGCAGTGTGTCTTTTTGTAATCTCCAAGTTGTTTCCTGCCACGCTATTTGCAGGGCAATCACAGACCACAATCACAGAATTTAAATCACCCAAAGAGAAATGAAGAGTGCTACTGATGCACCGAGAAAGTCAGCAAAGTCCCGGAGAGAATCACTAACCCATGCCCAAGGGACGCCAGGCCCTGGAGTAGGGAAGGATGCAATACTAGTCCATGCCTTGGTCCTAGAGGCCAAGAGAGATTATATGTGTAAGTTACTTAGCCCAGTGTCTGGTGTATGGCTGGAGCTTGATCAATACCTGTTCCTTTAAGTGTTTTAAAAGGAAGATGATGGGCAACTTTTAGTGTCACGGACTAATGGTCTCCAGTGCCAGCTTTCTGGGGAGAAGAGCAAGGAGCAACGAATGAGAGAAGCCCACCGATACCTGGCAGTGTACCCAAGGGGCCTCCCATGCCTATAGTCTGTCAGGACAATTAGTCTTCTCATTTCTTTTGGCAGTATAATATAATTCATTGGCCTGTCTCATGCTTATGGCCAATCACATTCTATAAGCCTTTCTCTTAGGCCTTGTTTAAATTATTGTAATATAACATTACAAAACACTTAAAAGATAAATAACTCTTTCATGGAACCTAGCAACATTGGATACATACTATATATATATATATATATATACATATATGTACATATGTGTGTGTGTATATATATATATATA
>JAJPUD010001584.1:37412-67962 GCA_023553655.1 Myrmecobius fasciatus
TTTTAAGAAACCAATGGTCCGGTAGATCCTTACTTTGTCTCTAAATAATTGGGTTTTTCTGATAGGTAGAATTGCCTTACATTTCACTGTCACTTCTTTGGACATTAGACTCTCTTGTGGACATGGCGGGAGTAAGGACAGTTCTACCTGAGGCTCTTCCAAGCCTTCACTCCAGGGATGATCTGGCAGTCCTTGGTGTCCGGCGGGGAGAAGAGGAAATAATGCTATTTTGTCCCTTGCAGCATGCTTGGAGAAAATAGGATCCACAGCCCTCCAGAGCCATGTCCAATTTATTCTTCCAGCTGCTTCTTGGCCAAGCTGGGGCTGTCTCCAGACTCTTGATGTGCAGAAAATATCCGTTTGCTCCAAAGAGAAGACAATGGCAAGGTTTTGTCCCATATCCCTGCCACAAAGGACAGCACAAACCCAGCAGGACCCAGAGTCGCTGACTGAGTTCCTCTGAACTTGAGACTTTTTCAGGTGGGGAGGAACACGGTGGGCTTTCCAATGTTGCACGGTTTCCCAAGGAAGCCAGCCTGCTAACGGGCCCGGAGCTGGTGCTCTGCAACGGTTTCTCCATTCCACCCACATACGTCAGAGGGAAGGACCCAACCGGACAGTAAAAGCCATCATCCCCACATGTAGTATTTGAGGGATACCCAGTGCTCCCCCAAGGCCTCCCCCACCCCACCTGCTCTATTATCTTTTTTCTTTTCTTTTTTTTTTTTGTTTGTTTGCTTTTTGCTGAAGCAATTGGGATTAAGTGACTTGCACAGGATCACACAGCTAGGGAATGTTAAGTGTCTTGAGAGCAGAGACCAGATTTGAACTCAGGTCCTCCTGATTTCAGGGCTGGGGCTCTATCCACTGCACCACCTGCTCTCCTATTTTCTTTTGTTAAAGCTTTTTATTCACAAAACATCTGCATGGGTAATTTTTCCACATTGACCCTTGCAATGCCTTCTGTTGCAAATTTTCCCTTCCTTCCTCCCATCCCCTCCCCTAGATGGCAGGTAGTCTAATACATGTTAACCTGCACTCCTATTAAAGATTTTAGTCTGGGGGCAGCTAGGTGGTGCAGTGGATAGAGCACCAGCCCTGAAGTCAGCAGGACCTGAGTTCAAATCTGGTCTCAGACACTTAACACTTCCTAGCTGTGTGACCCTGGGCAAGTCACTTAACCCCAATTGTCTCAGCAAAAAAAAAAAAAAAAATTAGTCTGCTAGAAAACCAAAGCCTCATGAGATGGCGGCCAAAGGAAACCTGGAGAAAGCAAAGAAAAACTCTGCTCCTGAAGTGGAATCCCACGACCCGTGTTCAAATCCAGGCTTTACCACCGACTACTGTGTGACCTGGGACAAGGCACTTCAGTTCTCTGAGGTTCTGTTTGCTCAACTTTAAAATACCCTCCAAGGTCTTTTTCCTATTCCTCTATTACTGCAAGAAATCTGCCCATCCCCTCTGCCAGCTCCTGAGCAGGCCAGTAGGGACCTTCCCAAAGATGAGGGCCGGTTTTTAAAGCGATCCAGAGCCAATGTACAAAAGTCTGTGGCCAAGTCCAAGCTGGCTTCCCCTCAGGCTCCATCATCCTCCCTGGCTGGGAGGGAAGCCATCAGTCAGCCTCATTAAGTCTACCAGTATTTGCAGCTGTGCTATAATCCCCATTTCTCTCCCCATCTATTTCCTCTCCTCCTTTCTTGCTGTCCCTGCAACACCCACTCTCTCAGCCAATTTTCAATATTAGGACATTTATAAATGTTCATTGGAAAAATTACTTGTATAATTTGGGAGTTATTTGTCGAGTGCCTTGAGCTCAAAGGAGAGGTGAGATAGCAATCTAATAAATAGGGAATAAAAGGCTATCAGTCCTGTCTTTCATTGACAAGAGCTGCAGATGATTGAATTACCTTCCCAGGCAAGGGAGGTGGAGAATTATGCATGTGTCCAAGCAAGTAGAAGCTTAAAAATCTACATGAAAGATAGAGTCTGGGAAGAAGAGGACTGGTAGTTCTGTCTAATGCTTTGTTATTACTCGTTCCTCCCCAGTTTTTTTCCTTTTTTTTCCCCTTGCATTTATTTTCTCTGAAGCAGTCCTGTTACCATGGAAACGCTGAAACAATGTGGGAAGAGCTTTGGGTTATCTACAAGGTGATCCATCCAGATCAGGGACTCCAATGGCTAGCAGATGCCTCCTTGGGTGGCAGTGGGATTTCTGAAGGTGTGGGCAAGGAGCTGGTGGCAGTATGGGAAGGGGGCACAGAGCCCAGGGAGCCAAGAGGAGTGGACTCTGGGCCGTTCTGGGCAAGCTACATATCCTGGGCAGCTCTAACTGCCTCCCTTGTACACAAGGTGCCAACCAGGATCAGGAGAGACTGTCCTCAGCTCTGGGCTCCTCACACAGGATCCCTACTATCCCCATAACAATTTATATTTCTTAGGGTTAGCTGTTTTTTTTTTTTAAGACTCCTTACTTGAAACTGTTCAAACTTGCTCCCAGATTCTAAGTTCTGAGCAGAACCATCAGTCTTACAGATTCTCTGCTCCACCATGTTGACCTTGCACAATTAGGAAAGCAAGAAACATTTCCCAAGTGCTATTGGGAGGTCCTGTGCTAAGCTCTGAGGATACAAATATAGAGTCCCGCCTTCAAAGAGCTTACGCTTTAATGGGGGAACTCAGCAGTAGTAATGTTGAGCCAAGAGGGGAATGAAGATGCCCAGGGAATGGGCAGAAAGTCTGGAACAGAGCCAGGTGGGAAACAAAGCTAAGCTGGTCTGGATCCCTTCACCAAAGGCAGGTTCTGCAGCAAGAGCTCCATCTGAAGGGGATTTGAGGATGATATTCCAGAGGAGTAATAGGAAGACCCAGAGCAAGGATGCTCCCTGTACTGAGGGAGTTTCCAGGATGAGACAGCCCTCAAATAATCCCCTTGTAGCCAGGATTGGACTCTGCCCTCTGGGCTAGCTTTTCTTCCCTCTTCACCTCCCTTTGCAAGCTTCCCGGTTCTCTGGTCTTGAAAAATGTCACTTTCTCTACCCATCTCTAGCCAGTGTCCTTCCTGAATCAGAGCTCTTCCATCACATCCCAGGTCAAAGGTCTTCCCAATGCCAGCCTCCCGGGACCCCCACTCTCCATCTCTGGGCTCCTTACCGCAGCTGGCAAATGCCCCATTGCTCCTCAGAGCCAGCCTTTTTTTTCCTCTTCCTGTAGTAAATTCATTTAATGTTGCCTTTGCAACAAAACTTGGGCTGAATGGCCCATTCATCTGAGAGCTGAGCCAGGGAGCCGGGCAGCAGTGCTGACAGTCCAGAGACACCTGTCTCATTTTATTTGCTCAGAACAGCTTCAGGCCACCAGGTAAGCCTTGTTTCCCTGTCCAGACCCATTCTCTGTGATCAAATTGTAGCCTGACTGCCAGTGATGGCTTCTTCGCCAAAAGACACATGCCCATCAGTGCTGGGCCTGAGGTGGCTCAGGCAGGGACCAGCAAAGATCTGAACACTCAAAGGGACCCTCAGATATCAGCCTGTGTGTCTTCGAGTGGCCAGAGAACACTCGTCAAGGCAGGAAAAGGGAATGGAAATCAGTGACAAAATACGAGGAGGCTCCCCTGTGCCCAGCCCTGTGATCAGCATCACGGTGGGAAGCAAAAGCAGAGAGGGTCCTTGCCCGAGAGAGGGTCTGAGAGAGATTCACGTTTTAATCAAGAGAAGAATAACTGACAAACCCAGGGACTCCATATGAACACAATTAGGAAACACTCCTCGCACAAATACAAAGTAAGCCTAAATTGGAAAAATATCAAGTGCTCATGGGTAGGCCAAGCTAATATAATAAAAATGACAATTCTGCCTAAATTGGTCTGCTTGTTCAGTGCTACACCAATCAAACTGTCAAAATGTTATTTTATAGAACTAGAAAAAATAACAAAATTCATCTGGAAGAACAAAAGGGCAAGAATATCAAGGGAATTAATGAAAGAAAATACAAAGGAGGGTGGCTTAGCAGTAACAAATCTAAAACTATATTATAAAGCAGCAGTCATCGAAAGCATTTGGTACTGGCTGAGAAATAGATTGGTGGATCAGTGGAATAGATTAAATATACACAATAACGATTGAGTATCTGATAACCCTCCAAACTCCAGCTTCTGGAATAAGAATTTAGTATTTGACAAAAATGGCTGGGAAAACTGGAATTGAATATGTCAGAAACTCGACGCAGACCCACACCCCATCTCACACCCCAAACCAAAATAAGATCAAAATGGATACATGATTTGGGCATAAAGAATGATCCCATAAACAAATTAAGAGACAAAGGCGTAGTTTACCTATTCAATCTTTGAAGAAGGGAGGAATATATGACCCCCCAAAAAACTAGAGAACGTTATGAAAAACAAAATGGACAGCTCTGATTAAATTTAAAAAAAAAGTTTCACACAAACAAAGCCAACAGAAACAAAATTAAAAGGGAAGTAAGTACAAAACTGGAGAAAAAAATTTACAGCCAGACTTTCTGGTAAAGGCCTCATATCTAAAATATATAAAAATGTGCTATATTTATAAGAATACAAGTCATTCTGTAATTGATAGTCAAATGATATGAACAGTTTTCAGATGATGAAATTAAAGCCATCTTTAGTCATCTATAGTCATTAAAAAGCCATCTATAATAGGAAAAGATGCTCAAAACCATTAGAGAAATACAAATTAAGACAACTCTGAGGTATTACAGACTGATTAAGATGACAGGAAAAGGTAATGAGAAATGTTGGGGGGGATGTGGGAAAACTGGGATACTCAATGCACTGTTGGTGGAGTTGTGAAATGATCCAACCTTTCTGGAGAACAATTTGGGACTATGCCCAAAGGGTTATAAAACTGTGCATGCCCTTTGCCCCAGCAGTGCCATTATGGGGTCGGTATCTCAAGGAAATCATAAAGGAAGGAAAAGAAGCCACATGTGCAAACATGTTTGTAGTGGCTCTTTTTGTGGTAAAGAATTGGAAAATGAGTAGATATCCATTAATTGGGGAGTGGCTGAACAAGCTGCGGTACATGAAGGAAATGGAATGGAATATTATTGTTCTATAGAAAATGATCAGCCCAGAAAGATCTACATGAACTGATGCTGAGCGAAACAAACAGAACCAGGAGTACATTGTCACATTAACAGCAAGGATGTGTGCTGATCCACTATGAACAATGTGGTTCTTCTCTGTGTTTCTGTGATCCATGGCAATCTCAATAGATTTTGAATGGAAAGTGCCATCTGCATCCAGAAAGAATACTATGGCGATTGAATGTAAATCAACACATGCTATGTTCACTCATTTCTGTTTTTTTTTTCTCTACCATGTTTTTTTTTCCTTCTGTTCTGATTTTTCTCTCCCAATATGATTCATAAAGCAATGTTCATTAAAATAAATTAATGTTTTTTGGGGTTTTTTTTAAAGAAAGACATAATTAACAAGGTTAGAAAAAAGAAACAGAAAAGGATTTTTTTGGGGGGATAATCACTAGAAATATTAAGACAAGCAAAATCAGCCTCTGACCTCCCAGATGTCACATTCGGGTACCGGACACAACAGGAAACACTCAGGGACATTCAAGACTAGAGATCATCTCAAAGGGAAGGGAAGGCACCTACAATGCAATGACCAGGAGAAACCTTCTGAAAGTGATAGGGGTTGAGCTAAGTCTTCAAGAAGGCCAGGAAATAGAGGAGGCACAAATGGAGGTTCCAGATCAAGGTTCCAGGAAGAGACCCTGGTGTGTTTGTTGCTCCTTGAAGGTGGAGTCGCTCCCCTTTCCCCCATTTATAAGCTAAGATTTGTCTCCGTGCTTTGTCCTTTGGAAGCAATTTGCCCACCGATCAATATTTGCTCACCGAGTTAATGGGCAGATTCTCAAGTGGGTTTCAGATTCTGACAATGATGAGATCGTTAACTTTCCACAATAAATAAATCAGCCATGATGCTCAGATGCTACCTACTTTAGCCGGGCTTTTTCCTGAGTGGGCCAGCTTTGTCCCGGGTGCATGGCCTCCAGCCCCAAGCTGTAGCAAATGAGACCAGGCCCTCCAGCTCGGTTCAATAAACCCCTGGGCCTGATTGGCCCCGGCACAGTCTCAGGCTTTCAGCTCCTGGAGCTGGACTAAAATTCAGGGCAGTACTGACTGACTCTCTGGGCCCATCCATGACCACACATGCCCGTGGATTGCACACGTGTGAGGCTGACCCTTCATCGCCCTCACCTTTCTACTCCATGATCATCTCCCATTTTCTGTGCATCCTCCCCGTTCTCATCCATTACATGTGTCTCTTGGGGGGAGACAGGAGAAGGAAGCCCCCCAAGAAAGAGCCTGCCCTTTCTCCTAGCTCCAATAAAAGCTGGGCAAAGGAGCAGACTCGTGTCCCAGCCCTCTTGTGCCTGTCTAATAAGAGCAGAGAACAATGAGCCCAGCGTATGGCCGGGCGGCATTTCCTTCAAGCTGCCCAGATGGGATGATGATATGTGCTTTCACACGAGATTATCGGTGGCTCCATCCAGCGCGGGCACAAATATTTGCCTTCTGTATTTGGAAGACACCGTAGGGAGTCATTTTTCAGCGCCCGTGCCATGCAGCATCCAGGCAGGACCTGGTGCCAGCCCAGATCGGAGCCAATTAATTCTGGACACATTTAAACAACAAATATCAGCCAACCACCTGTTTTCTCGTGACAGCTCTGTGTCTTTTCACTGGCGGAGAACCAGGATGGCAACACGGCCCCGAATTTCTCCCAGCCCCAAACAGAGCCAACTCATTATCTGGCTTGGCCAACGGGATCCAAAGACCAGCTGCTCATTAAGCTCCAGTGAAGTTAAATGAGCGCCTCCTTGCCTAAGAGCAGCGGGCCAGAAAGCACGCTCGGTCCCACAGCCCGCGAGCAGGGCTCCATTGGCAGGAAGAGGGGCTCATCAGGAAAATAAAATGCCCTCAGCCTGCTGTCTGTGCCTTTGGCTTGAGCTGTAGAACTCATCCAAACAGGAAGCTGGACTATGGACAAAGGAGGACGTTCGGGCTCCCGTGTGCCTTTTCACAAGGCAGCTGAATCTCTGACCCCCAAGGAGACCCGGGCCTGGTCACTGGGTCCAGACGAGATCTCTGGACTGCTAGAAGGCAGAAGGCTAAGTAATCATGACTCCAAAAAGAGACAAAAGACTTATCTGGAGCACAGATCCCAGTCAAAAGAGACATCTTAAAATCTGGCAAGTTTAATGACCGTGCAAAGGACTCTCTAGGAAAGCTGCATTTCTGACTAGCAGTGTCCAGCAAAGCTCCCTCTCCCCAGCGTTCCAAGCAGCTTACGCTGGGACCTTGGAGAGTCTGGAGGTCAAAGCTCTAGCAGCTGCATCTTGGAGGCTGTTTCTCCTCACACGGGCAGGACCGCATGTGAGGTACCCACCCCATTCTAAGCAGCAATGGCCGTCCTGGGCAGAGAGGCTGCTGACATTTCCACCCGGCAACACGGATTGGCTGGTTTCTCCTCGGAGGATTTCAGGATCCCCTCCCCTCAAAAAGGCCTTGATTTTTTGTCTTAGAAGCAAAGAAGCAGCAAAAAGGTTGTTGGCTCATTTGACCTTGAATCCTCCATTTAAAAAAATACATTTTTAATGCTTTTGACTAAACATCTCAAACATTTGAGCTTGGAAGATGATGTAATGTGGGAGGGAAATACTCCAACACCTCCATTTTTATTCAGCAAGAGGAGGGAAGTAATTGATTTCAAAACAAACAAGCAAATGCTTAATTCCTTCTGGGAATTCTAAGCCATCCATCTCCTTCCTGGACTGTGGGCAGCCGGCTTCTTTCACGTTTGCTTGTTTGTTTTGGATTTTTCAAAATAAACGAGAACTCGGTCTCGAAAACAACCATGACCCCCGAAGAGGAGAGGGGTACCGAGGCAGGGAAATGGCGGACCACAAGCTAGAACCGTTATCTGGAGAACAGCTCTGTCACGGCCAAGATGCTATTCCCGGATTTCATTTCTTTATGAATATTAGCTGTTGGCAGTCAGCTGCTCTCTGTCCCAGTGCCAAACAACAGTGAGTGTGTGTGTGTGTGTGTGTGTGTGTGTGTGTGTGTGTGTGTTGAGTGTGTGTCTGTGTGTGTGAGTGTGAGTGTGTGTGTGTGTGAGAGTGTGTGTGTGTGAGAGAGTGTGTGTGTGTGTGTGTGTGTGTGTGTGTGTGAGTGTGTGTGTGTGTGTGTGTGTGTCTGTGTTGGGGAATGCTGGTAGCATTTGGGGTCTCTCACCGTGCCTTTATTTTGTCTGAGGGAGTGATGCTGGAAGCTCACAAGAGACGAAATTTCCTTTTTCATCCTTTTTTTTGAGGTCGAGGAAGGTTTTCCTCATTTCAATTTCAATGGCTCGTGCAGAAAATCAGTGTTTCCTTCTAAATCCTAACTAAAACTCAAATCTTCCTGCTAAGTTTGCCCTGACAAAAGAAATTCGGAGAGAAAAAGCTTTTAATAGAAAGAGCCAGAATAATGCTAATGAAAGTAACCCTCCATCATCATCATCATCATCATCATCATCAGTCCCCAGCATTTTAGGAGAGATAAGCAGCTTTCAAGGGGTGCTTTCTCTTCAGTCTCTGGTTTGACAATGGGTCCCCTGGACAATCACTAGAATCCCAGAGTACCACCCTTAGGCCATCCCCACATGTCCCAGCAATGGAGGACGGCAGATTTTGGCCAGAGAATTCTCACCCCTCAGAAACATCGAAGGCCCCCTTGGCAAAGACACCGAGGGAGGCTATGGGGAAAAGTCACGGAGCATGGAACTCTGGGAGCCCCACTGAGTCCCACTGGAGGTCAGTGTCCAGCTGTGGCGTTCGTGCTTGGGATTTGTTGAACCAGTGTGTGTGTGTGTGTGTGTGTGTGTGTGTGGAACCGAGGGACACAAGCCCCCTTCCAACGGGCCTGTGCAACCCACAGTGGGATTGCAGCCTAGCTCGAGCCCTAGGTTGGAGCCCAACGCTCTACCCCCAGTCCAGGCTCTTTCACTACATACGAGTCCATGCTCAGGGCAAGACCGTGCCCTCCTCCTCTCACCTGGCCCCATCCAGGTCCTCCGAGGCTTCTCTGAACTCCTCACATCCAGCCCAAGGCACGGGACTCGACCTTCCAACGAGACGGTGAATTAGGTGGTCTCCCGCTGCCTACAACCACAGACAGACATAATCCTACTTCAGAGTCTGTGCCCCCGGCCTCCCCGAGTGTGCTCAAATAGTAATTGCCCAGAGAACTGTCCCTAGAAGTCTCTCTGCCAACATGCATGCCCTTCTCCTGGGGCAGCTCTCCCACTCCCTCCATCCCTGTTATTCACAGCTCCCCCCACAGAAGGCGGGCGCTTTGTCTGGCAGTCGGGGCGTTAGCACATTGGATCCTTTGCCCATCGGGACCCATGGGGAGTAGAATTCTTTGGTCCAAGGCCTTCCAGGTGGTGAGGGCAGACAGGTGGCAAGGTGGGCCGCCGTGTTCCTTGTGCCCAAAGAGATGATTATCCAGGAAAGGATCAAGGGGCAAGTAACATTTCATGAAGATGCTTGAGGAGGAAGAACATCCAGTGCAAGTCTGAGGGGAATGATCCCTGGGGGGGGGAGAAGAGGGGGGAGCAGGTTCTCCCCTTTCTGCCTTTGCCTTGCTGATGGCTCTTCTTGGGAGAGGGCTCTGACCCGATGTGCCTCTACTCTCTGCTTGTTCCCCCACACCATCATTTCTTCTTTGAGAAACTTGCCCCCCAGAATCCCTGTCAAGTCTCCATGGGACCCAAGGGCTGAAAGACTCCCTACTGTGGCTTGTAATTCAATCCTGGAGAAGACTAGGGCAGGTTCCGCACATTGGCTATGCTCAAAGGTGACTGATTTTTTCCCTTCATTCCCCAGTGAAAAGCAAGAAAGGTCCTGGAAGGTAAACAACTGCACCAACTCAGAAAATGCCCGTTTCTGCATTTCCAGCGAGGGCCCCCAATGGAGCCAAGGGCCTGGGCTCCAGCGCCAATTCGGATAACTTTTGGCCCGGAGGACCTCAGGACCGTCACCTTTCTCGTTTCATTTTCTCACCCATAACCTGGGAGGGGGGAAGAGAGAAGGTCCCTTCTAAAGCTTTTCTTTTAAATATTTGCAATCTAAGCTGTTTTTCTTAATGTCTTAAATTTCTAGATGGGAGACTAGCAAGAGGCTGCGTCCCACTGACTGGAGGGCGTAAGCCGAGGCTGGCCCGCTATCCCGTGGCAGGGCTTGAGGCCGGAGGAAAAAGGGAGAAGGTGCCCCTGGCACGCCTCCAACATGGGCCCACAGAGAGAGCCCTGGGACACGAGGGTGACCCCGGCTCTGGCTTACCTGGGTCACTCTGTCACAGAATGGAGAAGCTGGGAGGCTAATCCGCCGCCAGACTCGAGACTCCTCACGGCCTATTTCTGGCTAAATCAGTGACGAAACTGAAAAAAAAGCTCTCCAATGGAAAAGTTGCTTGGCGAGTCAGACATGCGAGCGTGGAGCTCCAAAGAAGGTCCCTTTCCTGACCCTTTTCAGCCCCATCTATGGTGGGGACCATTGCTCCATCCCTCCCAGACTCCTATTTTTCCCTCTCCTTGTCCAAGGTCTTCTCTGGGGTTAACTGCCAGACCTCCAACCTTCAGACAAACTGTGGGCAGAACAGGGGAAGGTTCTAAAGCCACAACTGCCACTTCCTTAAAGAGGCAGACAAGGGCACCCCTCCCTGCCCCCACCTTGGAAGCAAGCGCACCTGGGGATTTGCCTGGAAAAGCTCTGTTCCTTCTACCCTAATGCCAAGGGCTGCCCCAGGGATGGAAGAAGCTCCCATCCTGGGAGGGACGGATGCTGAGATAGGAGGGGACACGTCCCGCCAGCTCATTTTGGGAAGTGAAACTGTAGGGGAGTTTGCAGCTGATTACTGCGGGCACATGGCCCAGAATGGGCTCTGGGACCCAGAGCAGACCCAGAGGAAGGATAGGAAGAAGGCAGACAGGACAGAAATGACCGCCTGAATATAATGAAGGAAGAACCACGGAAGACTATCGGGGCATCCCCTATACACCTGCTCAGCCTAGTGTGGAGACGGGGCCCAGGTTACGCTGCTGACCCAGGCCCTGGCTTTGGATGGCCCACCCCGCACCAGACGCGGCGGCCGGAGCCGAGTGCCCTGAGTTGGGCCGGCCCTGAGCCATTCTACGTCAGCATGTCCACATTAGAGCTGGGCGGGGGAGGTCCGGAGGAGGACAATGCAGCCGGCACGTCGGAGAAGTAAAGGCCGAAGCCGCCACGTGGCTTGATCTCCCACCCCCCTGGCTGACGGCAGTCAGATTGAAAAGGAGATTCAAGAATACTGCAGTGTCTGTGACACATCAGAAAGCAAGTCATCTGGTGGGGGGGGGATAAAGCACTGACTGTGTGCCCCTTGTCTTTCTGTGGCTGGTCAAGGTGGGTGAGTGCTTCCCTTGGGCCAGATGACTCATAGAGATAAGTGGCCATTGTGTGTGTGTGTGTGAGAGAGAGAGAGAGACAGAGAGAGACAGAGAGACAGAAACAGACACAGACAGACAGAGAGAGACAGAAAGAGAGAGACAGATAAAGAGAATGAGAGAGAGACAGAGACAGAGACAGAAAGACAGACAGACAAATACACAGAGTTGTTTGTTTATCTGAAGGAATGAGCCCACTGGGTGAATGCAGGCCCAAACTTCCCTCGGGGAAGAGCGGCTCCACAGGCCAGAGCTGGGGGACTGTAGAGGACATGGGCTGGCTTCTCTAGCCACAGAAGCGAGACACGGGAGAGCGGGTGCCCTGAGACCTGGCCCTCCAGCAGGGATTCTGCCTCTGGAAGGAAGATGGAGGCCCCTCGGTCTCAGGGGTGAAAGGGCCCCATCCTCAAACTCCGGGGAGAGCAAAGATCGGTGACAAAAAGGCACTCTCGTCTGGGCCCCCCATCAATGGCGAGACAGCAAGTCTTCCCTGACCTTGGGGGGGGCTGCACTAAGTCAGGGGGATTCCGAGAAAGGCCAAACCAAGCCTGGCCTGGAGGGGCTCCCATGGACTGGGTCCCAGCTCGCCCAAGTTTCCCATCACTGGGCTCAGGGCTCAGGGCTTAGGAAACGCCCGCTCCATCTGGATCTGTTTCACCCTGTATAAAACAGGGGCTTTTATGCTTTTCTAGTCTGTTGTGAGGAAGAATAGGCGAGGGCAGGACAGTGGAAAAGTTCCATTCCTGGCAAGGAGGGAGCCACAGCTGCTCCTCTATACTGCCTGTGCCCAACCCTCCCCTAATGCCCCCAGCAAGCTCACTCTGCCGACCGTGTGGTCCACACTGCCATGGAAACGTGGGGAAACAGCCTTACCCTCTCCTGACTCCTGGCGGTCACTGCCTCTTGTCCAGGCCAGGACACAGCCAGATGAGTGCCCCCTGCGCCCGCCCCTTGTGTCCATGAGGCCCGGGAAGGCAGGTGGTCCAGAGCTGGCGGCTCCCAAGAGCCAACCGTGGCGCCCTTGTGGTCTGCGTCGGTTATTTTTATTTAAGGAAAAAACCTCATAGCAGGGCAGAGCCCAGGTGTTTTGTTTTTGTTTTGTTTTGTTTTGTTTTGTTTTTTTGTTTTGCTGTTTTTGTTTTTGTTTTGTTTGTTTTTTGTTTTTTGTTTTTTTTTTTCCTCTGAGAGATATGCTTTAGAAGGAAATGAAACTGGAATTAAACTCCAAGAAATATTTGGTTTTGATTCTTTGAAATGAATCCTGTTACATCCTAAGGAAGCAATAGAAATCAAGGGGCTAGAAATCACTTCCCACCCAAGGATGGGAAAAAAGCAGCGCCCCCAAAAAGCTACAAGGTGCTGAAGAATGGTCCGAAGGGGAGCCCCTGCCAGCTTTGGGCGGCCCTCTGCCACGTTAGCTGAAGGATCCTGGGCTCTGGACAGCTTAGGGTCTATGTGACCGGGATACCGGGCTAGGTTCAGACGGACGAGAGATCTTTCTCCTCGTCTTCCTTCTCGACAACAAATGCCAAAAGCGTGAGCCCGCCCCAAACTTGCCCCCTCAGCATTTGGGCACAGGGAGGTTTCTGCCCCGAAGCCTAAGGGAATTCGACAATCGGATTCTGCGGGAGCTGGCAAAGCACATCGGCCCTCGTGTCGCTGCAACAAATGCTATTATACTGGAACTGGAATTGTGGGGGCCTGCCCTGGACTGCAGACAGAGCCAGTGTCCTCAGGCACAAATGGGGACCCCCGAACATGATGCTGGGACCCCGGGACCCCACTGACCCCAGTGGCCTATGGCGATCAATAGGGAGGGCCAGAGCTCCCCCTCGTCCCCTCCCCGAGGGAGCAGCTGCTGTTCAGCTCCTCAGAGATTTTGTGCTAGTCCAGCCCAGATTGCCCACACTCCCATAACCCCCTGGGACTCCCAAGGACACGTGGGTGTAATCATGTGCTCAGGTGGGAAAGAAATCCAGGGATGGGGCCACAAAGGTAGTCCAGAGCCACAGGAGGATGGATGCCCCGGTCCCCCATTTCCAGGGTCACAATGGCAAACGTCCGTGCTGAAAAGTAATTCCCTGAACACACGAGGACGTCACGGCCATCTCTGGTTCGCTGTGAGAAAGGCAAGGCGGAAGGCTTGGTTTGCTCTAGGTGCACCTGTCTCCCCTGGGAGCTAAATGGAAGATTGGCTCGGGTCCCGAGTTCAAATCCAGCCTCAGATACTTAGTAGCTGGGGGACCCTGGGCAAACCAATTAATTTCCTTTCTCTTTAATCCAGTGGAGAAGAAACTGGTTTTGACAAGAAAAGCCCACGGACACCGCTCACGCAGAGTTGGACAGAACTGAGCTGTGGCCTTAGGAGGGTTTTAGCAGCTGAGGGAGGGGGACAAGGAGGCAGAGCCGAGGAAGCCAAAGATCCCGGAGGCAGGGAAGGCAGCGGGAGGCCCGGCTGCCCAGGACAATTCCAGCTCACAAACAGGTGACTGTGCCAGGCAAGACCTGGCTCTGGATTCAAGAGGCTGGAGCTGGAGTGGAAGCTTGGGAAATCTCCCCTCACTCTGAAGCAGCTCGTGCTCCTTCAGGGAAAGGTCCCCGGGGATGCCGGGGGTCCCTCCTGCTCCAAATCCCGTCCTAAAGTGCAATAATACGTACACATGCATGCGCTCTCAGCCCATGGATGCAAACATACACACATGGACAGACTCAGAGGGCTTTCTTGCCAATGCACTGGAGCGTGGGCCATTTCCTTCTCTACCAGATTAAGGCAAACAGATTGAGTGACTTGTGTAGGGTCACACGGCTGGGGAGGGTCTGAGACTGGATTGGAACTCAGGTCTTCCTGACTCCTGGCCCAGCACTTTATCCACTAAGCCACCTACTTACGTGCTACAACATCTCTGTCTGTCTGTCTCTGGCTGTCTGTCTCCTGTATCTCTCTGATATCTCTGTATCTCTCTCTGTCTCTGAATCTCACTCTGTTTCTGTCTCTGTGTCTTGTCTTTCCTTCTCTGTCTCCATCTCTCTGTTCTCTCTCTACACACACACACACACATACACACACACACACACACATATATATAAAAGTACATTATATACACACATAATTATTGTGCTGTGAGAAGTGTCAAATAAGCAATTCCAGGGTAGAAAAACATATTGGACAGAAATAAATTGGTGCTGAATACGGCAAGTGGAGCCAGAAGAATGGCAAGCACAGTGACAAGAGTCCTGTTTTTAAAGGCCCAATACAAGGCCCTGGGCTGTGAGGAATCATGGGAGCGGTTTGATCTCAGAGAGGAGACGACGGGAGCTGGCCCAGCTCCTTCAGAAGAGTGAGGGAATGCCCGGCTGCAGCACCCGCTGGTTTTGCTGAACACTTACTCTTTTTTTCATGGCAAGGTCATGGTTATTGCTGGAGGGCATGGAGATGAGGATGACCAGGAAGCAGGGCACTGGGCAAACAAAGGGCACAGGGCGACCTTATTGAAAAGACAAAGAGCTAATGGAGGTTGGGGGGGGTGCCCTAAATGTGATGTTTTGCTGACTCCAGCTGCTGCTACTGTCCCTCATGAGCACAACCAGGTATTCTGGGACTGTCTGCCCAGGTGAGATGCCCAAGATGCCCAGAGATAAAGTCCGCTCTTCCTATTAATGAAGGAATTGTACTTTGAGAACAAATGAATGGTTCTATCTAGAGGCTCTAAATGATAACGTTTTATAACAAGCCAGAATTTAACACATAAGTTCATAAAATCCTACTGAGTTTTAAGATTTTTTTATTAGTAAAATGATTGAGAGGAAAAAATAAACCAAGCTCACTATCTCTCTGTCTCTCTTTCTCCATCCCTTCTTCCCTCCCCTCACTCTCCCTCCTTCTTCCCTCTCTGTCTCCCTCCACCCCAATCTCTCATTCCTAGCCCCCTTTTCTCTGCCCCCCCCTCTCTTTCTCTCTCTCTCTGTCTCTCTGTCTCTCTATCTCTCTCTGTCTCTCTGTCTCTCTGTCTGTCTCTCTCTCTCTCTCTCTCTCTCACACACACACACACACACACACTCTGCCTTTCTGCCAACACAAGATTAGGAGACTCCACCTTCCCGCTGCAGAGAAGGGCCTGAACCCCTGCAGATCTGGAAGGATCAGTCTAGCTCACTTGCTGACTCAAACAGGGGCAGAAGGCATTGACACTCCAAAGCTCTGCTGGAAGCTTGCCTTAAAGAAACAAATTAGAACATTGTCATAACAACTCTGCAGAAACAAGCCAGTCCCCTGGGGAGCACCCTGTCCCCAGCCAGGGGGCTTTCCTGGGCTTCAGGAAAGAGCCTGGACTCCACTAAAGAGGTTCTGTGTGCGACCCAATAGCAGCCAGGGCTCTCTGACCTTCTTGGTCCAAATGCATGATTTCATTGAGTCTATACACGGCCCCGAAAGCTTCTCTGGCTGCACGGGTCATGGCTTACGGATTGGAGATGGGGCTTGAGCTCAGGTGGTCCTCCCTCCCAAGCTGGTGCTCCCTCCATGTGGCCCAGCCCCATCTCAGCAGGACCTCTGGGTTTCTGTCTCTCTTGGTGGTCTTTATTGCCTTATCTCAGCGGGGTCCTTGGGAAGCATTGTGGGAACAGGTGTTTTGAGCAAACCCTTGGGAATTCTCTGGAGTCTGTCTTCCTGAGCTCAATGTCCCATTTCTAGGGTTGGGTCCAGATGGAAATCACCAGGATTCCAGCTCCATTTCATTTAGCCAAGAGTCAAGAAGCCCCTGCTGTGCTTACCTTGGCATTGGGCTAGCTTCTGAAATTACCACGGAGCACCTGGTGCAAAGCCACTCCAACTGAGAGCATGTCCCCAGGTCACAGCCCTCCATGTGTCCTCATCCAATTAAGGAGCTGGCTTTCGAGCCCCCACCAGTGGGCTGCTTTGCTGGTCAGGGAAGGGATTCAGTATTTCCAAACAGGCATTTACAGAAATGGTAGAGATAAAATGAAGTAGCCACAGAATATCCCACCCTAACTAAGCCTGACACAGCTCTGACCCACACGATCCCCCCACATTCAGGTCCTCAAAGAAGTCCTCCCAGGTCATGGCAGCGAGACCGTCCCCCATTAAGATCCCCTTTCTCTGGGTGCTTTTATGGCTTTTAGCCGGCGTTCTTTCTAAGATATTTTGGTCATAGTTGAAGTCAATAAAATGTGGGATGACCCAGGCTGAGCATGGCAGGGAACCTCCCGACCTATCCTGGAAGCCATGCTTCTCTTGATGCAATCTAAAAAAAAAAATCCCTTTTTGATTAGCTGCTACTCCCAATGTTTGACCATATTAAGTTGACAATCCATGAAAATACAGATTATTTTACCCATATAAAACTGGTCTATATGCAGACTTCTTCCATCATACAAAGATAACACAAAGAGAAACAATTCCAACGAGGAGGAAGGGAGGGCAAGGTCTAAAAAGCCCAATACGGATGGATGAGGAACCCGCTGATTGACTCGATCTTGCAAATCTAGAGTAAAATATGGAGACAAGAACAGGCAACAGAAAAAAGGGCCAAGGCTGGCTTGTGACAGAAGTGCTAATTATCTCTCACGGTGAACGAGAAAGTATCCAAAGGAGAGCCACCAAAGAGGGAAGGTTCCTGAGATAATGCCCCAGGAACAGGGGGTGAAGCAACTAGCTTGGGGAAATTGGAGAAAATGAAGTTGGAGATGAGGAGTGTCTTCTCTGAGGTCCTGGAGAGCAATTCACAAACAATGAGCAAAGCTGCTTACGGCAAGTAGGACACTTTACCAAAGTAATCACTTGGTTTTAAGCCAAGAGGTGATATAAGAAACCCAACTTCCATGGGGCTTCCTACTCTGCTCCTTTATAGATTTAAATTAGAGTTCTAACCCTTCATTTGGAGAACTTCCAAACATTCAGGTAGAAGTTCAGCTCTCTTTTAAAATTTACATTCATTACTATCTCTGGTTATCTCTTGGCCTCTTTGTAGCTAAGGCACAATTCTGATTTTTATTAACATTTGTATATAAAGACCATAAACGTTTCCCTTTTTTAGACAATAGATAGGGAAAAAGAGAAGACTTCTGCTTGGACCTTCCCTCATTCCTTGTGGGGACAGATACTATTGGTGCCATTCCCCCTTAATTTTGCTTTACTGGGTTAATTATATCTTCTTTAAAATAATACTTTATTTTCCTCTTTCACACCTGTGATACCAGACAATTTATTCTTTATTCTCTAAGCCTTCATTATTCATATTTCTCACTATTATTATAAATATATATTTTTTCTAGTATGAAAAACACTTAATATTTCTGTCTTCCTAAGTTTATTTCTATGTTCTGCAAGTCATAGAACAAGGTTGATTTTTATTTATTTTTTCTTACTTTAACAACCACATATGTTTAAGTAATCAATAAATTCCAATTTTTAAAATATAATTCTTGCCAAATATCTAAGGAATCTATGTTGTATTTGTTTCTCTTCCAATATTCTATAAGTCGTTATTTATTTCTTATTTATATTGTCTTTTTGCATATTCTATTAGTAAGGGATAGAAGTCTATCATTATCATAGTTTTCTATCTTTTAAATTCATGTATTTTAAAAAAATCAACTTTCAATGGGTACAGAGACATGTCGTTCCAATATTTTATTCATCCCTTGTTAATCCTTTCTTCAAACTTTCTTAGTCTCAGTTTTCTCATTTGTAATATGGGATAATATTAGCTTCTACCTCACAGGATTTTCATAATTTTCAAATGAGATAACATGCATAAAGTGCTTTGCAAACTTAAAAATGCAACAAATTTTAGTTATTAGTAATTACTTAGGTCTCATTTGTACCTCTTCTAATATTTTCTCACTTAGATTTAACTTTAATATCTTGTCTTTTCTTAATTATCTGGAGTCATTTCTATCATATCATATATTTCTTCCTTTTTTTTTCTCTTATTACTCACAGCTGCTCATCAAAGTGATTAATATTCAAGTAATTCTGATCCCCTGATCATCATTAATCATTCTTTGACTTCTACTTCCCATTACTTTGTTCCCATGGCTCTCAACCCAACCCTTCTACTTCTTATTATCCCTTTACTACTGGATGGTAGCATGAATAGATAGACTCTTGAACTGGAGTTGGGAAGTCTTGAATTCAAATCCAACCACAGACACTTATGACCTGTGTGTACCTGGAAAAATTGCTTTAACTTCTGTGTGCCCAGGTGTACTTATCTGCCAAAGGGAAATACTCATGGCACCTATCTCACAAAATTGTTTTAAGGATAAAATGAGATATTTGTAAAATATTTTGCAAATCTTAAATTGGGGTATAATTGCTAGATATTTCTACTACTATTACTACTACCACCACTGTTACTACCACTCATAACTATCATTACCCTTACTGCTATACCTATTACTACCAATATTAGTACTACTATAAAAATCACTATTATAACTACTAGTACTACCACAACTACTACTACTATATTACTACCACTGCTATTACTACTTCTACTGCTGCCACTATTACTATTATAACTACTACTACTACTACCACCACTGCTGCTACTTCTACTATTACTACTACTACTACTACTATGATCCACTGTTTCATTGTTCCCTCTGGAACACTGATTCAAGAGCAACAAAGAAAAGAGAAAGTCCTTCTTGTTCCTACTTTTCCCTTCTGGCTCTCAGAGAAGGCTACTTACTGATGATCCTCCCTAGATACTTTTTTCAGCACTGATTGTACATTCTCTCAATACCCTTTTAGCACTGATTCAGTGGAAGATGGGTTGTGAAATTACCTTTGATTCTCATTGCCATTTTCAACATCACCCCACCACCATCACTTAGTAATCTTGCCTTCTCTGACATTCAGTCAATCTACACCAACCAATCAAAATTTTCATAACTTCTAAACACTCATTAAGGCACTTCATCATACAGATTAATATTCATTCAAACACCAAAATCTTTCTTTTCCTTAATTTGCTAATTTCTCATAATCTTCAGTCCACCTCAGATACACACAGAGATGAGTGTACCATTTCTGTGGTATAACATCCATAGACATGAGCATTGCAATTTCCTTATTGGATCACGATCAATTGACTTTCCAGCTCTCTATGCCTTATGGGCAATCCCTCATCCTGTTCTTCATCCTCAGTATGACCTCCATTTCCTCAACTAATCAGTTGGTTCATTATCTTTGCATTGGTTGCACTTCCTCATCTTCACCCCATTATTAATCAGTTCAATTCCATTCTGTCTTCTCCTCAGTTCCTTGACCTCTCCAACTATGTCTAATATTGCTTTTACTTCTACCATCCACTGCTTTTGCTTCTGCCCATTACTGTTTACTAAAGCTGAAGTAGATGAGGTGTGCATTTAGAACTCGTACCTCCTGTGTGAGGGGTCTTCAGAGTTGCTCACCTACTTTTAGTGCCTAATTCTTTCCCCTAATTCTCACCAGTGGTTCCAAGAAACTATAGCATATTCAGAATCCACCATCTCATAAATGATCTTGACAAATGGGCTAAACCAGGTAACAGGTAATCAACAGACCTCACATCCATTGGTAAGTTAGAGGGATTTTGAGTCCAAGCATGTTCAGATGGGATTTCGAGCCTAAGCCCAAGGTTAAGATTTTGCCTAGCAGAATGAGTGGATGAGAACAATGTGCTCCACCTGGCCATGAAGGCAAATGAAGCAGATGCTTAGAGATTGGTGAGATATTGACGATATCAAGGTCATCCAATGCATCCATCCAGGTTATTCTGGTCATCTTTGACTTTTTTTCTTGCTACTGCTCTTTGATAATTGTGGAAGAGAAAGCCTGACGACTTTGTGCAACTCTGCCTCGCTTAAATCCACACATAATGTCTATCACCCCATGTCATTGGTCCTCTTTGAAAAAAAAAGGATGAACAACTGAAGATGAAGACAATCATCAAACATTGCTAAGTCATTCCACGACACATTTATGTTACAGCATTCCAAATGGGTCCTTGCTGCTGCAATCCAATCCTTTTACATTGTCCTGACTCATCATTTCACTGTCCACAACAGCTCTTCTGAAATTTTTTATCCCTCCTTGAACTTCTTATAGATCCTCCTTCTTGACATTGTCTCAGATGAAAACCTGCCCTCATATCTCACTGAAAAAAAATGGATTCATTTGCCAAGACCTCTCTTTTCCCTTCTTCTTGACTTTATATCACTCAGATGCCATCTGTAACTATGGACTTCTTCACCCCTGACTCACTTAGAGAGTTTATCCTTCTCCTTGTCAAGGCAAACCCTTCCAACTGAACAAATGATCCCATTCCATCCCATCTTCTCCAGTACATTACCCGCTCTGTCATCTAAACTCTCTCACTTATATTCAATTTCTCTGTCTACTGACTGCTCAAGCATGACCACGCTTCTCCCATTCTAAAAAAAAAAATCACTAGATCAATCCATCCTTGCTAACTATCACCATATAATTCCCAGTCTTTTTGTAGCTACAGTTCTTGGAAAAAGCAGTCCATAGTTCCTGAGTCTACTTTCTTTCCTCTCACTCTCTTATCACTCCTTACACTTGCTTCTGATCTTATCATTTTACTGGAAATGCATTTTCTTAAGTTACCAACAATCTCTTGATAACCAAGCTGCCCAGCCTTTTTTCAATCCTCATCTTCCTTGACTGCTCTGTAGTCTTCATTTCTTTTGATCACCCTCTTCTTGATACAATCCTCTTGAGGTTTCCATGATTTTATTCTTTTTCTTTTTATATTTCAAATGTCGATCACTAAATCTGCTGGCACTACTAGGACTATAAGGACAATGTGAAATACTTAGAGGAGAAGACAAAGAAGGAGCGACGACATGATAGGAAAAAGTACAGACAACAGGGAAGGTGGTTCAAGGAACAAAAGGCTTATGTCTTGTTCTCATACCAATTTCACAATTCCTTCTCAGTCTCCTTTGCTGAATGTCTGATTATACCTATGGTAACCATGAGCATCTCTCAAAATGAGGTCCTAGACCATCTTTTCTTCTCCTTTCATAGTATTCTGCTTGATAATCTCATTAACTACCAAGGAATAAGTTATGAATTCTATGTAGATGATTCTCATCAATTTTTCAAGCTTTAATCTGTTTCCAAACCTTAGCTTCACATCTCCAACTCCCTGTTAGGTATATTGAAATGTTGTAAATAGAGTACTGAGTACCAGTACTTGGGGTCAGGAAGATGAGTTCAAATGCAGGTTCAGGCACTTACCAGCTGTGTGACCCTGGGCAAGTCACATAAGTCTGTTTAACTCAGAGTCCTCATCTATAAAATGAACTAGAGATGGAAATATTCTTTTGAGAATGGGGGGAGTGTGGTAATGCTTGAGCAAATGGTAGACACTGAAATTGAAGATAAGTGAGAGAGTTAAAATGACAGAGTGGATAAGGTACTGGAAAAGATGGGGTGGAGTGGGATCATTTGTTCAGTTGGTAAAGTTTGTCTTGACAAAGAGAAAAGTAAGCTCTATACTTAAAACTCTTGAATACATTCTATACTTATTATACTTGAGTATCTTTGCCAAGAAAACCTCAAACGGTGTCACAAAGAGTCAGACATGCCATGACTGAACAACAATATACATACATCTATATTCACATAGACACACATACATATATTTACAAATATATACATATACATACATGCATTATATATATGTATATATGTATATATATATATATAGAGAGAGAGAGAATCTCCATCCATCCATATATTTATCTACCTCATAAGCTACCATCCAGACACATGTATATCTATCCTACTCACATATATTACAATTGGGTGTACATATATAACTTTATATATGCTATATATATAGTTAGTTATGTGTGTGTATAAAGCTAATGTTTCTCATCCCATTTTTAATATTGTTAGAAATCCTAATGATTTTTTGCATCTCGCAATATCTTTATTAAAGCAATGAATATTTTCCCTTCATTAATTGAACTGTCATAATTGTTTTTGATCCTTAATCAATAATCATGTCCCCCAATGTCCTATGTCTATATAGTCACAGCCTTAGCATTATCTCAAGTCTTGTGACTTTTATGATTCACAGGTATCTAGCCTGAAAGGGAGTGGGGTCTCCCTTGTAACACCCTGAAAAGGTTCATTTCAAATGTCAAACCCTAAATCTGCTGGCACTACTAGGAATATAAGGACAATGTGAAATACTTGGAGGACAAGACAAAGGAAGAGTGATGACATAATAGGAAAATGCCCAGACAACAGGAAAGGTGATTCAAGGAATAGAAGGCTTATATGTCTTGGTCATCAACTATTTTTGTAAGAATCCCTCTGTTGAGTCATTTGATTAGTTCTCACTGTACTTTAAAAACTTTCATATTTGCTGAGTTTTCTGGTGTTTCTTTTTCTTTTTCCTTGTAAAAAAAATGATGTGCTGTGTGGGAAGAGGTGAGAGCTGTGCTCAAGTTTTATTCTTCTGCTGTCCTCTTCCTCTGAGTTTTTTTTCAAACCTGACTATGAGTGGCTCTTCAAATCCATCAGCTCTTCCTGCACCCACATACCCATGGATCAGACTCTTTTATTCCAGGGAACTTGAACTCCTAAAGAACACCTTAGCTGCTCTCTTCCTTCTTCTCAATTTATCTTATATCACTTTTGTTCTGCCCTGTCCAATGCCTGAGTCATTCTCCTTAGCAAGAATACAAGAAGCAAAATTGATATGGAGAGAAAAAGCTTCTATTCATAGTTTGTTATATTATGAACCCATCCATCTCTGAGAAATTCATAGATTCTCCTTTAGTGTCATGATACAATCCTTTAAAAATACTTGTTGTTAGCTTTCTCTTAGCTTTTGTGGAAGAGGGTATAGAGTGTACTTTATTCTAGAAGATATGTACTGGCTGAGTTGGCCATATAGCCGCTCTCCTTGGTACTGAATTTGCATAAGTAGGCTTTCCAAGAAACTTCCTAATATGAAGGTAAAATGAACAATGACAGTTGCATCTAAATAGTTAGACTTGACTTAGGGAGAAACAATATAAACTGCACCAAAAATCACCTGATCTTCTTCCCCAGCAAATCATTAATGGTATCCTTGAGTTTATGAGACTACATCTAATGCAAGCTATTCCATAGGTGTCCAGTCAATGGCCATATCCTAGAAAGTTAAAGATCTCAGATGTTGCCCATGAGCTAGGCACAAGAGGCTACATTAAGTCCTAGGAGTGTGATTGACTTGATTCATACATTTTACGCAATAATTCATAGCTCTTGAAAGCAAAAGAGTAAGTTTCACTTATTTTCTCATCTATCTGTCTCTGACTATCTATTTACCTACCTATCTATTATCTATATATCCATCCATTCATCAATTTCTCTTTATTTTTTTTTTGTATTCCAAAAGGATCTTGTTCCATTTTCTTGACAACCTCAGCTCTTCTTCCTGAGTTTTATCATAACTATCATCCTAGGGGTCTTCCTCTTTTCTGTAGTCCTCCTGGACTACTGGTTCTTTTTTCATTTTCTGGCAATGTCTTTAAAATCAAAATTGGTTGGTGAACGCACTGTTCATCCACATCAACCTCATCAGATGCATTCCCCTTTGTCTTCTCTCAGGAACTCTTTTTTTCAATATAAACTTTTTTTTCCCCTGAGAGGTTTCTTATCCTTTATGTATAAAGTTTATAGACTATGAGACACTAGATATATTTTATCTTTGAACATTCTGAATCCTTCTCTAAAAATTGGGGCACATTTCAGATCATGCCAAGATTTTTCTTTAACCATGTCCAGTTTAAAAATAGAGTGGTTATCTTTTCCTAGATTAGCATCATTTAATTTTAGCAATGAATTCATTTGAGCAATTTAGCTAAATAACATTTAGCAATTGATTTTAGCAAGGAATTCATCTTTCATTCCCAGAATAATTATTTAATTACTCTAAGACCTTAGGCAAGCTAAATCTCTTCATCCTTTCATTGAATCTCAGCTTCCTCCTTCCCAAAACAACAGATGATCTGTATCAGCCATCTTGGAGACCATGACATGAGATTTGTGATAACTGTAAAGTGATTGAGATAAAGGGAGCAGCTCCAAAGATCTTGAAGAGTCTACCAAATTTGTCCTTGAAAAAAGAAAATCACTTATTTGGATTCCTGAAACATAGCAATCCTTTGCTGTAAGGTAAAGAAATCAGAGAGCTCCGTGCCTTATAAAATGCAAAATTTCACACCTGTGAATCAAATACATAGATAATGACTTAAATGCACCTGCAATCAATTTTATTTTGTCTAGAAATTTTCCAATGTAAATTGAATGATTGAAAAGGGGAAAAAAGTATTTAAACTACTAATGTGTCAATTATCTTGATTACTCATGAGCTTTATTTTAAATATAAGCCTTTTAGGCAGAATTCGTTTTATGAATGAGTGACATTGCTGTGAAAATATTTTCTCATTTTATATTAATTTTTTTATTATAATTGGAATTCACCATTCATAATTTATTGAAAGGGGATTTAAATGGAAAGGGAAGTCAACCAAAACTAGATAGATGTGTTGGATAATGAATATTATATTCCAATGTCAGGAGTATACTTTTGTGAGTGGGGGTCTCTAGTATAGGTCTCCATACAACAAAAATATCAGTTGTTTGGGACACTATGGAATTATATATAAAATCACCAATAACCTATTGACACAAATGGAAGGTGTAAATAATAAAACCTGTTTAAAGTTGAATATTTCAATTTTTTTTTAAATTTGATTTCATAATAAAATGTTTTCAAAGTGCTATACAGTTCTGAGAAGATGGCAGAGTAAGAGGGTATCAGTCTAGCTGCTCAGTTTTCCTTATAAATACCGAGATAGAAAAAAAAACTCTGAAAACTAAATGAATGACAAAAAATAACATACACCTATACTCAAACATATATTGTAGCCATATTTATCTATATCTATATTTCTAGATCCATATATCTGTGTGTGTATGTGTAAGAGTGGGAAGGAAGATTAACTCAATCACCTCTCCCCCCCCCACAATCACTACTTAAAGCAGCTGAAAAGATTCTCTAAAATTGACACATTTAATAGGTGAGAATACTTCTGTTGATATTTTTTTTCTTTTAAAAAGATACTAAATTTGGCTTGAGAAGCCTTCCATCAATTTGGAAATTAGCTGGAAAAAATTCACTGTGCTACACAGTTATGATAGTGAGTTTGAGTAATAATATCTAGTCACCCCCTTTGAGGTTTTCAAAAGAACAAAATAGATGGGAGCTTAATTTTTGAGTTGGAAAGACAAGAGAAGAGGGCCCTCCCAGCAAAGGCCTGAGGAAAGATCCCTTTAGGTGGTGGAGGGCATTTTGTCTTCCCTCCTTTTGACTTTGATTGGAGGATGACCTTGTGTATTTTAGAGGTGACTGACTTTATATAAGTGGACACTGGCTTATTGAGTAGGAGGGTGTTATGGTTGGACCTGCACTTGCATGAACATGACTTTGCTGGGTAAATAGAGGAAGGACTGGATTGGGGAAAGACTTAGGCAAATTTCCAGTGGTTACTGCAATAGTCCATTAGTGAGATGATGAGTGTCTGCACAAAGTCTGGGAAGAATCAGAAGAAGGGAGAACAGTCAAATGATTTTGTAGAGGTGACATTTACAATCCTTAGTAACAACTTGGGTCTGGGGGTGGGGTGGGTGAGAGATAGAGTCCAGGTTGAATTCTAGATTTTGAGCCAAAAGAATAGGGAGAATAGGGTTTCCTTCTACTAAGAAAAGTGCGAACTGAGTGGATGTCCATCAGTTGGAGAATGACAGAATAAGTGATAGTATATGAATTTTGTGGAACATTATTGTTCTATAAGAAATGACCAGCAGGATGATTTCAGAGAGGCCTTGAGGGTTTTACATAAACTGATGATGAATGAAATGAGCAGAACCAGGAGATCACTGTACACAGCAACAGCAAGATGATACGATGATCAATTCTGATAAACATGGCTCTTCTCAACAATGAGATGACTCAGGCCAGATCTAATGATCTTGCGATGAAGAGAGCCATCTTCACTTAGAGAAAGGATTGTGGGAACTGAGTATGGATCACAACATAGCATTTTCACTTCTTTTGTTGTTATTTGCTTCAATTTTATTTCATTTCTCATTTTTTTCTTTTTTGAATTGATTTTTCTTGTGCAGCAAGATAATTGTATACATGTGTGTGCCTATATTGGATTTACATATGTTTTTATATTTTAACACAAATTGAATTACTTGCTATCTAGGGGAGGGCGTGGAGGGAAAGGGAAAAATTGGAACTCAAGGTTTTGCAAGGGTCAAGGTTGAAAAATTATCCTAGAATATGTTTTGAAAATAAAAAAGCTTCAATAAAAAAGGAAAAAAAAAGAAAAATGGAGTTGTAAGAGTTTTGGGAGAAGATCATGATATTAAAGTCTATTGGACTTCCAGTTTTAGAGGCCTGAAAGACAGAGATAAGATACTTGAGGTGAGTAGAGAGATTGGGGCAGACTAGGGAGATCTGAGACTCATCAGCATAGAGCTGGTAATTAAATCTATGGGAGCTGATGAGAACCTCAGGGAAGTTGTATAGAAGGAAAAGAGAAGAGAACCTAGGAACATGTCCCTGAGGGACACCCATGATCTGAAAGAAGATCCAGCAAGAAGGCAGAGAAGGAGCAGTCAGAAAGGTGGGAGGAGAACCAGGAAAGTGGAGTGTCCTGAAAACTTAGAGAGAGGAGAGAACTGAGGAGGAGAGGGTGATCAAGAGTGTCCAAGGCTGCAGGGAGAGGTCAAGAAGCAGGAGAATTGAGATTTGGCAAATAAGAGATCACTGGTAACTTTGGAGAGGGCAGTTTCAGTGTGAGAAGAACTCAGAAGCCAGACTGTCAAGAAAAGAGGGAGGAAAGTAAAGATTCAAGTAAAGACAGGTTCTCTGAGCAGTTTAGCTACAAAGAACCAGAGACATATCAGGATGGATGATCAGATTCTCTCACTATAGGGATCCTTGGGCAGACTCCATAAAGAGACAGATAAAGGACCTCCCTCTAACCAGGAGCTCTTGGCCATGTGCACTCTCTAAACTTGAGCTCACTTTCCTCTGATGAGAGACATTCCAAGGTATGTTTTGTACCCAATGTTCTTATTGAGCTACAATAGGTATAGGTACACCCACTCCCATCATTAAGCTAATTAGACTTGGCTACTAATTGCTAATCAATGGGAGGAGCCAGCCATTGGGGAATTGGAGTAATACCTTTAAAGATATCTCCAATGCTCAGGCTTTCCTGTAGAACCCTGCAGGGAGAAGTATCTTGTCACTCTGCTGGCATGGCTATGGGTTTAAGATAATAGCCACAAAACATGACCTAGATAACAAAAAGGGGAGAAAAGTAATAGGAAGAAAAAAAAAGAAAAGTAATAGGAAGCATATACATTTAGACAGCATTTCACATTAACTCAAACTCACCACTCTGGGGGGTAAGAGGCTATGATTTTTACAGTTGAGGAAAACAAGGCAGACAGATGAAGGGACTGGTCCAGAGTCACACCTTTAAGTGTCTGGGCTAGAAGGATTTCCTGAATCCTGGCCTAGTACTCTATCCATTGCAACAACTAGCTGTATCATGATTAGGGATAGAGAAATAAGAAGGTCTCACAAGAGAAAAAGCTATCAAGTAAATAAACAAACAAGTAAAAATAATAAAAAAAATCCAGTGAACAAATATTAGAAAAGAAATATCTTCAGAAGTCATTTGAAGGAGAAAGGGGAGGAACAACACATAGAACTAGAAGCAAAGCTATTCATAGCCCAAGATATCAAGTTGGAATTTCAATGGGGGTGAAGAGTAGGGAGATAACCCCGTAGATGGAGAGCTGGACAATCTAAGCTCCCATTCTACCTCTGACACTCACTGACCCTGTGGCCATGGGAAAGTCTCTTGAGTTTCTTTCCCTTTTCTTCTGAGGTTGGCCAAGATGGTCTTTTCAGCTCCAAACTTTTTCTCTCTCCTTTCCAAACTATTTTCCATAGAGCCATCATACCAGTATTAAAACATGTATAAAAAGAATATGAATCACATAAAAATTAATGCTCTCCTTCTACAAATGTTTAATGGTCCACTAGTATCTCTAAAATAAAATAAAAAGGGGTACCCCTGAAATATATGTTCTACTCAACTTGGTTCCCTTCTCCATTACAGTCATGCCAAAATAGGTACTGACTCCCATGTCTACTCCCCCCTTCCAGGAAAACTGTCTGGTCAGCTGAACTGGATGACCCATTCTGCTTCTACCATTCATGCCTGGATCTTTGAGAAGGCCTAGAATTCTCAAAAATATAGCCAATGTGCCACCTTGACACTTGTAAGAGAGTACTACTCTCTCCCCTGGACATCGCTTCATAAAGAGATGAGGGCAGTGTTATACTGGGTATGGAAAAGAAAACCAGGAGATCTGCATTCAAATCCTGCCACTGACACCGCCTGGCTGGATGATCCTTTAGAAGTCCCTTAATCTCTCAGGGATCCAGAAATTCTAAGATCAGATTGTAGAGAATGTGACAATCTTCATTGATGGAGGGAGTTTCCTCAACAAGTTCTTTTTGCCAATGAAATTCTAGACATACCCTATGCCCTCGTAAACATTCATTGGACTGCCTGGAACTTATCCAGATCTTCTGTAGTAAGATGTTACAGAGCAAGAATAAGAGAACAAATGAAAATGTGAAAGAAAGAAAATGCTGGAAAAATTGATTAAGCGTGACCATATTCCCTGCTCTCCTCCTTCAATTCAATAAACTTCAGTAGCTCCCTGTTACCTGCAGAGTCAAATATAAAATCCTCTGTTTGGCTTTTGTAGCCCTTCATAACCTGTTTTTCCCCTCCCCATCCAGTTTTCTTATACCTCAGGCCCATCTATTAACCAGGACTTCTCCATGTTCTTGTCACAAGACCCTCCATTCAGCGCTGCCAGGTGTTTTAACCTGCTGTGTCCCATGCTTGCAATGCTTTGCCTTTTCATCATCACCTCCTTCTGCAAAAAGCTTCTCTCCATCCCCCTTAGTGCTAATGCTTTTTCTTGGAGATTATTATTTCAATAGTTCCTGACTTTTCTGAATAATTTCTAAAAGATTTATCACAAGTCCTATTTGTATATGTCTGCCTATTTACTTGTAGTTAGATTTTGAGCTCTATGAGGGCAAGGGCTATTCCCCTTCCAGTTTTTTTTTTTAATATTCTCCAGTATTTAACAGTGTCAGATAGGTAGGAGCTTATTAATAAATGCAGATTGACTTGGTTGATTTTTTTAATACCCATGTCATCCTGGCAGAAACTTTGGCAGAAATAAAAGAGGGAGTGAAGTCATCAGATCCAAGGGCAGCTTGCAGATTTCATGAGCAAAGGTGATAGAATGAGAATACAGAGCTCAGAGATCATTTCAATCCCTGAAAATTAAAAAAAAAAGTGCCTTCCAATTTTTGGGGAAACTATGGAATGAAATCTCAAAGGAGAATTATTGCAAAAGGATAGATTAAAGCTAGAAGAAAACCTTGCAGAATCACATGAAATAAAGGCAGAAATATGGGAGCACTTAGTATAGGGCAAGAGTGTGCATTTAATATGGAACCATCTGTGGCTGCTGACCTAGGCACATGGTGAGAAAACTCAACAACCCCATTAATAGAGGGCTTTGAGATCAAATAAGGAGGGGAAATATAGTCTATTAAGGAACTCAGACTTGAATTATAAAGCAATATTTACCAAACAAATATTTTATGGAAATGGTTGGAATGTAAATACTTTGTCATAGGCAAGCCAAACATCGTCCCGTATTCAACCAGGGAATTAGGATTAATGTTTTAATATAGAACAAACTTTTAAAAGATTCTTTCACATTTTCTGAAGCCTTAAAATTATCAATCAACAAATATTTATTAAACATTTACTATATTATAGGAACTGAGCTAAGAATGCAAA
>JAJPUD010001584.1:77634-96832 GCA_023553655.1 Myrmecobius fasciatus
TGGGGAATAAAAAACAAAGTATAGAGGAGGGTAGATGACATCGTGAGACTGGGGTTCATATGATTGGTGGAAAGTTTGGTATTGGAGGCTAACAACAACTTTCTTTCTTTTTTTTTTTTTAACTTCCTTTCTTAAACTAAGAAATGCTCATTGTCTGAGTCCAGGTGAGAAATACCAGTCCAGACATTTGAATGATAATCCAGGCATCCTTGAAGGAAGGCTTAGTGGAAGTGGAATCATCCCTTAGTTAATAAATAATCATCAAATAATTAATAAATCAAAGTATATGAATTGATAATTATCACATGAAATTAAAGTCATTTCTAGTCATATGAAAATATTCTAAATCATTATTGATTAGAGAAATGCAAATTAAGACAATTCTAAGACACCGCTACACACCTCTGAGATTAGCTAAAATGACAGGGAAAGATAATAAAAAATGTTAAAGAGGATGTGGGGAAACTGGGACACCAATGCATTATTGGTGGAGTTGTGAAATGATTCAACCATTCTGGAGAGCAATTTGGAACTATGCCCAAAGGGCTATAAAACTGTGCAAACCCTTTGATCCAGCAGTGTCTCCCCTGGATCTGTATCTCAAAGAGAATTAAAAGAGAAGGAAAAGGACCCACAGGTGCAAAAATGTTTATAGCAGCCCTTTTTGTAGTAGCAAGGGACTGGAAATTGAGTGAATGCTCATCCATTGGGGAGTGGCTGAATAAATTATGGTATTTAAAAGTAATGGAACATTATTGTTTTATAAGAAATGATAAGCAGGCTGATTTCTGAAAGGCCTGGAGAAAATTACATTAATTGAAGTTGGGTGAAGTGAGCAGGATCAATAGAACACTGTACATAGCAACAAGATTATATGCTCAAATATAATGGACGTGGCTCTTTTCAACAGAAATGATTCAAGACAATTCCAATAGACTTGTGATGAAGAGAATCAAGTGCATCTTAGAGACAGAATTATGGAAACAAAGTGTATCAAAGCATAGTATTTTCTCCTTTTGCTATTATTGTTTGCTTTTCCCCCCCTTTCTTTTTTTCCCTTTTGATCTGATTTATCTTGAACAGCATGACAGTTATGGAAATATATTTAGAAGAATTGCACATGTTTTATCTGCCATTGGATCTTGAGGAGGAGGGAGACAGCAAGAAAAAAATTGGAGCACAAGGTGAATGTTGAAAACTATCTTTGTATGTATTTGGAAAAATAAAATACTATTAAAAATATCAGGCCCAATTCCCTTTTTTATATACACTCTCCAAATTTGTACCACATCACTCCCAATAGCTATGTCCCTAAGATGACTACATTATTCCCAAAGCCAGATGGCCGGGGCGCTCTTGAAAAGTATTGGGGTCTCTATTTTTATTGGGGTTTCTATTACATCATTCCCAAGGCTGAGTGCCCTGATGGTTATTACTCCAACACTCCAATGGGCTGCCCCACATTAAGGTCTCCTGGTATAAGCCCTATCCATCTGCAATAAGTAAAAGGGTTTTTTTCTTTAGCATCCAGTTAAATGTCTATCAAGCTACTGAATGAATACTTCAAGGAGAAGAAGTTCATCAGTGATAAAACAATCGAGCTAGTACAGAATGTCCAATAATTGTTAATTAAAATATTTAGCAATAATGATAACTACTATTATTTGAAGGATAGTTCAAAGTAGGGAACAGAGCCGGCACCAGAATTGCAACAAATTAGTGTTCCTTAAATACTTACTACCTTTAGATCATCTTTGACGCCCCACTTAAAGTACTTGCATGAAGAGTTCTGATTCATGCCAGACTATTGCATTGTTCGATGCTGGTGCAATTATAATTATCTGCATTTGTACAATTTTATGGGTAGTATAATTTTCCCCAGGACAAAAAGCAATTTTTTAAACGTGAGTTTTAATTCCCCAAACTCCCTTTTGCCCAGAATGGATACAAACTATGTTTTTTAATTGTCTTTTTAGAGAGTATACAAATCAACCAATCAGAGAAAGATCGATATGTTTACAACTCTTTCCCTGTATGGGTCTTTAAGCAATAAGGAACAAGGGACCTCATTGCCTCACCCCTGGGGATCTGCCAGCTCTGCCTCCCCAAGGATCCCCACAAGCTGCTGAACTGAATTTTCAGGCTCATCTGTTTCTTCCTGACATCAGGCTCTTTCTTGCCAACTTTTCCAATTATATTACAGTTTCAGGGGAGGCAGAAAGGTGAAGCTTTGACTTTGGCACTAATAATGGAATTGGGATGGGAAGGCAGCCATGACAAAGCTTAGAACTTCATAGAGAAGTTAGGAGGAAATTTCAAAGGTGCTACGTCAGGGGAATTAAGGATGAAAAATAAGAGAGCAGCAAAAAAAACAAAAAACAAAAAACAAAAAAACAAAACTGGAGGGAATTCATTTTAGCTCAGTAAACTAAAGATAATAAATAGTGTTTTCTTCCTTAAATTGTCAAGGGGAGAAAAAAAAATCATTCAAATCAGGGAAGTCTACTAATAAAGAAAAAGCATGTGAGGTTAACAAGGAAGTGAGCCATTGAGCATCTTTATTTCAAAAACTCTCAATTTCAACTTGAAGAAAGAAATTGGAGCAATTAGGAAGTAGTGATTACTGCCTAAAATAGCCACTATTGAACCAATGAAAATGCTGAATATTTCTGAAAGGAGCAGTTCCAGACAGCTCCCATGATGGAGAGTGTGAGAGGGTGCCAGAGCCAATGATCAAGTATTTTCTACTGTCTAAGTGCATATCTCCTTTTATAGATCTGGAGAGACAAGGTGACTTCCCTTGATAACTAATCCTTGACCTCTAATAAGGGTTCATATTTTATTATTAACGTTTTACATTTTGTTTCCTTAAATATCCTCCATCTTTGTCAAATAAAAAATCTGAATACTACTAATATTAATAATACTGTTATTATTTTATTTTATTTTTTTTGCTATATAATGGATCAAGGCAAGAAGAGTGGACTATCATGGAGTGAAAACTTGACAAAGCCCTTAAATAAATACTTATTGAATAGAATTGATACCTAATGGAAGTTTCACTTTCCCCACCAAACAAGTAAGATTAAAAATTCTTTGGGTGTGACCAATCATTGCCAGCCAGCTTTCATATTATCACCAGCGGCAGGCCGACAGTACAATGATATCATTCCCTATACATTTCCCTCAATTTTTATCTTCAGCACAGCCTTGGGAAGCAAGGCACACAAAGAATTTCCAAGTTTATTTGTTTGGTGAGAAAACTGAGCCTTAGAAATCTCTGTATCAATTCTCTTCAATAAGCCTTTGTGTATTAAAGTCTTCTAGAGTTTCGGGAACTGAAAATATAAAACAAAAAAAATATGTTCTTTGATGTGTAAGAATTCATATGGTGAGGGAGGAAACGTTAATAGAAATTAAATTTGAAAAAAGGTACAATTTTAACATGAAGGGTAGTTTGCTTATAGAGCATGGACTTATTATAGAAGGGTAGGAGAGAGAAAAAAAACAGCACACAGGTGGGATGGGACTGTGGGGATGAGAAGAAAGGATCAAAAGGGGGCATTCTAACCTAGGCTGTCTGGGTCTCAGAGTCACTTCATTTCTGAGGATGGTCATAGGGTAGTAAACTGTCTCTGCCTTCAATGAACAATGAATATATTGATTGATTGGAGCCAGGAGAGGGAGAAGATGAGCCAGAAGGATTTTTGTTTTTTCTGATGATACTTGATGGCATGAGCAACAGGTTGGATCAAAAATCCATTTTCCATCATGGGACCTAGCTGGTTATGACTTTATGTCCACATGCATTGAACAAGCAGCCACCATGAGACAAGGTACTATACTAAGCTCTAGGGATACAAAGAAAGGTAAAAGCTAGTCCTTGACCTAATGAAGTTCTTAGTCTAATAGGGGAGTCAATGCAGAAAAAAGTAGGAATTAACAACACATATATAGTAAACTTGAGACAGCCAATAAAAGGAAGGCCCTGGCACTAAGGGGTTCAGGAATAAGCTTCTTGTAGTGGGTAGAATTTTAGCCAGAATTTAAAGTAAGCTAGAGAAGCCAGAGCTAGGGATGAGGAGAAAAAGAATTCCAGACATGGTGGACAAGTAATGCAAATGCCAAGATTTGAGGGATTTGAACACCTTGTGGCAGTAGCGGCAAGAAGCACAGTGTCATTGGATAAGTGCCTGAGGTGATGAAGAGCATTAATTAGGAAAGGTAGGAACAGTCCAGACACAAAGGGCTTTAAAAACCAAACAAAAATGTCCTATTTTATTGTGGAGGGAATAGGGAGCCACTGCAGTTTATGGAATAAGAGAGAAGGAAGGAAGAAAACAAGGAATTCTTAAGCTGCATTATGTGCTGGGCATTATGCCATGTGCTGTGCAAATATGAGTTCATTTCATAACATTTCTCAAAAGGAGGATAATTATCCCCATTTTACAGGTGAGGAAACTGAAGCAGAGAGAGTTTAACAAGATTGCCAAAGATCACACAACTAGTAAGTGTTGGAAGCTGGATTTGAACTCAGACTTTTATAGGCTGTTTTCCCCCTTGGAATGTAAAGGCCCTGAGAATATGAATGTTCTTGTTTTCCTGTTTCCAGCAGTTTCTGAAATGTAGCAATCCATCCATCCATCCATTCATTGATCTGTCCGTTCATCCATTCATCCATCAATCTATTCATTCATCCATCCATCCATCCATCTATATTTATCTATCTATCCATCCATCCATTTGTTTATTCATGTATCCATCCATCCATCTATATCTATTTATCTATCCATCCATCTACCTATATCTATTTATCTATTTATCCATTGATCCATCTATCTATATATCTTTCCTTCCTTTGTTCCTTCTTTTCCTCCTTCCCTCCCTCCTTCTTTCCTTCCCTCCTTTCCCCCTTCCCTTTGTCTTTCCTTTCTTCCTTCCTTTTTTCCTTCCTTCCTTCTGTACGTCTTTAGACCAAAAGAAAAGGCTGCAAGGTGGAGAAGGAATCCCTGATCCTGCTCTTTTCACATTTGCAATCTGTAGGGCTCTGAATGCAGGTGTTAAAAGTCCCACAGTTCATCAACTTGCAGAACCAATACCTGTGCCCTGCTGCCCTAGCCAGGGAATTCCCTTGCTGACTGGTGAAAAATACTTGGCTAGTTTCAGTGAAACCAAGATCAGATATGAGAAGGGAAGTAATTCAAAAGCAAGTGATTGTTCTGATATAAAAGTGATTTTTCCTTAGTGAGAGCTGAGAAAGCAAGTTGCCAGGGATGGGCTGAGGGGATACATATAGGCTCCATTGAAAAATCCAGGATAGTGTCTGGGAAAGACTTGGGACAGACATTATAGAACAATGGGGGTGGGGGACCATAAATATTGGCTTAGATTGCTGAGAGGTTTGCTTGTTTTTGCTTTCTCAAGGTGTAAAAGTTTCCCCAGTTTTCTAACTTTAAGCAGAAGCCTCCAACAAAGCAATGAGTGCTAAGAACAATGGTGATTGATCAGTTTACATTGATAATTTTGCCTTTCCATTACCTGACTCCCTAAAATCCTTCCTTATTTCTCTTGGGCCCTTTCTGTGAAGGAAGAAAAGGCTGTCACATCCACACCTTCACAAGCAAAGGAAGTTCAATGCCAGCTAAAGAAACACTGGTGGCATCCTTTGACCTCTCCAATGAAACACAAATTCTATGTAAAGCCTGTGGTAATGAGGCTTTAATCAAACTTGGGAGGATCATTGCACATCACTTTTCCCTATGCCCTGAAGAAGCCAGCTTCTTGTTCTTCATACTCAGAATCCCATTTCCTGACTCCATATCTTTGTACAGGCTCCCCATTTTACTTAAAATGTGCTCAATCCCCTACTCTGCAATGTGTGTTGGCAAATGTTTAACAAATGTCTTTATAAAAAAAAAACAATGGCAGATACATTTTGGAATCAAATTTCATTATTGATACTTCATCATTTTATTTAGTCTAGAAATCAATAAAACAATAAATCAAGAAAGCACTAATATGGAGATTTCTAGTTTCTCAGGTGTAAATGCCCAGGTTGAAAATTGAATACAGTTCTCACAAGCAGTATCCATTGGCATCAGCACAGCCTTGCTGCCAACTCCACTCTCCCTGAGATGCCCCCTTTCCTTTGAGGCCCAGATACTTGCCTCATTCCCAAGCCTGACCCTTGCATCATCAGGTGTTTACCAGGCCATCATTGTAAATGACACTTATTTTCTTTGGGCATGTTTTATGTTGAGTAAATATCTGAATGACCCTGAAAGGCATGATGTGAGGGACATCTGGATGGCACAATTCCCAGCATGGAGTCAGAAGACTCATCTTCTCAAGTTCAAGTCAAGCCTCAGATATTTATAGTTTTTTTTGTTTTGTTTTGTTTTTCTTTTTGCTGAAGCAATTGGGGTTAAGTGACTTGCCCAGGGTCACACAGCTAGGGAATGTTAAGTGTCTGAGACCAGATTTGAACTCAGGTCCTCCTGACTTCAGGGTTGGTGCTCTATCCACTACACCACCTAGCTGCCCCTATTTATACTATTCTTGCAGGTGTTAGCACCTCTCATAAACCTCTCATAGTACCTAGCTTTTAATTATATAACCCTAACTTGGTGATTGCTGCTCCTTTCCTTCCTTAGTTGACATTCCCTGTATATGGAAATGTCTTGGTTTCTCTTTGTTTCTCTAGAGTCTGGACAATACCTTGTACATCATGAGCATGATCGGCGCCATCATTGCCATTTCTATAGCATTTCGTGGTTTTATACAAATTTATGTATCAAATAGTCTCTCATCATCATCTCAACAGAAGGAAGGCAATCCTTTGTGCTGGCAGCAGCTACAATTTTGTCCCTGTCCCTGTCCTCCCAGTCATCCCCACATAAAATCTGATGACAAAAATCACCTGTGGATTAGAATTAGGCCACAGAAGACATGGCTGATTGAGGGAGGTGAGAACATCTCATTCTGTCCTTTGAGAGAGACAGCTGAGTTCACGCTGTGGTGACTAAGAAATTCTGCCAAATGCTCTGAGGGTATTAGAGCCATTCTTCTCTAGAACGGACTGACCCATTCCCTGTGGACAGAGGTACCTATGGGACTTAGAGACCAACTATATCATAGTCCATTATTTAGAAGAGATAATTCCACCCAGTTCTTGCTACACTCAGGGAAATAGCCCTGAAATTGTGAGAGTGTCATTTTACAAAGTCCAGCAGCTTTGTCTTCATCTTCCAAGCCTTAATTAGAGCCTCACAAGTCATGATTGAAAAACAAAACAACAACAAAACCAAACACAACCGAAGATAAAAATTCCCAAAAGATGGAGTTAAGATTTTGGAGAAAATATTTCATTTCCTATTGGAAGTCTTATTTGGGGAACTGTATCTTCCTATTAAGAACCTTCTATGTTCACTCTTACAGAGAAACAGAGCAGGCAGGTACCATGGTCAGCTCCCCTACAAGCCTAGGGATGAAAGCTCAGGACCAAATGATGGGGGATGAGTGAACACCAGACAAAGTAGATTTTTGGAGAGGAAATGGCATTACTGATGCTTTGCCACTGGACCCTGAGAATTCTGGGCCTTTGTCCTTGACTTTGGGCTGAGACTTTCATGACTGCTCTTCTCTCCAGCTCTACCCCAATGGAATGAGAGCTCCTTGAGAGCAGGGCCTATTTTGATTTTGTTTTTATCCCCATGTTTTGTGCATAAGCATCACATAATAAATGATTTCGCATTAACAATGGCATCAATGCCCTCTGCAAACTCCAACTCCCTTCACACACACACATCTGAAGTCAGAAGGCAGGGATTCAGTCACTGTTTATTTCTTATTTTTGACCTCTGTCACCTTGGGTTATTGACTAAGATTCTCAGCATATTGGTGTCCTCATCCCTGATGACAAGTGACTAGACTAGGTGAGTTTTGAGGTCCCTTCTGCCTCCAAAGTCTGGGCTGCTTTGAACTTCAGGGCACATGAGCTACCTGGACAGAGGCAGAGACTTCAAGAATAAGGAAGTGAGACATCGTTGTCCTCAAACTTTGGCAGACAATGGCTAGAGGAGGACAATCATTCCATGGGATCACATTTTTGTGAGAGAAACTGATGTTCTGCTTTGCTCAAAGGGTTACTGATCTGTGCATAACTTTTTTATATTAAAATTTTTATTTGCACAACATATGTATGGGTAATTCTTCAACATTAACCCTTACAAAACTTTCTGTTACAAATTTTTCTTCCCTACTCCCCAACCCTCCCCTAGATGGCAGGATATCCACTACATGTTAATTATGCTAAAATACTTGACAAATCGAATATATGTATACATATTTCCACACATCATTTTTGTGCAAGAGAAATAGTATCTACAAGAAAGAAAAATCAGAAAAAAGAAATACAATGCAAGCAAACATCAACAGAGAGCATGAAAATGCCATGTTGTGGTCCACATTTCACATCCCTATCTCTGGGTGTATATGGCTTTCTTCAGTGAACAATTGGAAGTGGTTTGAAACATTTCATTGTTTCAGAGAGCCATGTCCATCAGAATTGATCATCATATAATCTTGTTGTTGTCGTGTATAATGATCTCCTGGTTCTGCTCATTTCACTCAGCATCAGTCCATGCAAGTCTCTCCAGGCCTCTCTGAAATCGTCCTGCTGGTAGTTTCTCACAGAGCAATAATATTCCATAATATTCATATACCATAATTTATTCAGCCACTCTCCAATTGATTGGCATCCATTCAGTTTCCAGTTTCTAGCCACTACAAAAAGGGCTGCCACAAACATTCTTGCACATGTGCGGCCCTTTCCTTCCTTTATGATTTCTTTGGGATATAAGCCCAACAGAAACACTGCTGGGTCAAAGGGTATGCACAGTTTGATAACTTTTTGAGCATAGTTCCAAATTGCTCTCCAGAATGGCTGGGTCCGTTCACAGCTCCACCAACAATGCATCAGCGTCTCAGCCCTCCCACATCCCCTCCAACATTGGCTAAAATGACAGGAAAAGATAATGACAAATCTTACAGGTGTGTAGTGGTACCTCAGGGTTGTCTTAATTTGCATTTCTCTGATCAATAGTGATTTGGAGCACCTTTTCATATGACTACAAATAGTTTTAATTTCATCATCTGAAAATTATTCATATCCTTTGACCATTTATCAATTGGAAAGTGGCTTGGATTCTTATAAATATGAGACAATTCTCTATATATTTTAGAGATGAGACTTTTATCAGAAACCTTAAATGTAAAGATGATTTCCCAATTTATTTGTGCCTAACTTTTGATCCAGCAGTGTCTCTACTAAGCCAAAAGTTGCAGGATTCAAAATAAATGCTCATAAATCATCAGCATTCTTATATATTACCAACAAAGTTCAGCAGCAAGAGATAGAAAAAGAAATTCCATTCAGAATAACGGATGATAGCATAAAATATTTGGGAATCTATCTGCCAAGAAAATGTCAGAAACTATACGAACTAAACTACAAAACACTTTCCACACAAATAAAATCAGACCTAGTCAATTGGAAAAACATTAAGTGCTCATGGGTAGGCCGAGCGAATATAATAAAAATGACAATACTACACACAAACTAATTTATTTATTTAGCACCATACCAATCAAACTCCCAAGAAATTATTTTACAGACCTAGAAAAAATAGTAGCAAAGTTCATTTGGAAGAACAAAAGGTCAAGAATTTCAAGGGAATTAATGAAAAAAAAAAAAAAAAAAACAGATGAAGGTGGCCTTGCTGTACCAGATCTAAAACTATATTATAAAGCAGCGGCCATCAAAACCATTTGGTACTGGCCGAGAAATAGATCAGTCGATCAGTGGCATAGGATAGGATATCAGGACAAGCTAGGTAATAACCTTAACAATTTAGTGTTTGATAAACCCAAAGACCCCAGCTTTTGCGATAAGTACTCACTATTTGGCAAAAACTGCTGGGAAAATTGGAAACTAGTGTGGAAGAAATTAAGGCTGGACCCACACCTAACACCACACACCAAGATAAGATCTAAATGGGTTAATGATCTAGGTATAAAGAATGATATTATAACCAAATTAGAGGAACATAGGATAGTTTACCTCTCAGACTGTGGAGATGGAATAAATTTATATCCAAAGAAGATCTGGAACTCTTAATTGAACACCAGATAGATAATTTTGATTATATGAAGTTAAAAAGTTTCTGTACAAACAAAACTAATGCAGACAAGATTAGGAGGGAAGCATCAAATTGGGAAATCATCTTTACATTTAAGGGTTCTGATAAAGGACTCATTTCTAAAATATATAGAGAACTGTCTCATATTTATAAGAATTCAAGCCATTCTCCAATTGATAAATGGTCAAAGGATATGAACAGACAATTTTCAGATGAGGAAATTAAAACTTTATAATCATATGAAAAGGTGCTCCAAATCACTATTGATCATAGAAATGCAAATGAAGACAACTCTGAGGTACTACTACATACCTGTCAGATTGGCTAAAATGACAGGAAAAGATAAAGATGAATGTTGGAGGGGATGTGGGAAGACTGGGAAACTGATGCATTGTTGGTGGAACTGTGAACTGATCCAGCCATTCTGGAGAGCAATTTGGAGCTATGCTCAAAAAGTTATCAAACTGTGCATACCCTTTGACCCAGCAGTGTTTCTATTGGGCTTATATCCCAAAGAAATCATAAGAGAAGGAAAGGGCCCCACCTGTGCAAGAATGTTTGTGGCAGCTCTTTTTGTAGTGGCTAGAAACTGGAAACTGAAGGGATGCCCATCAATTGGAGAGTGGCTGAATAAATCATGGTATATGAATATTATGGAATATTATTGTTCTGTAAGAAACGACCAGCAGGACGATTTCAGAGAGCCCTGGAGGGACTTGCATGAACTGATGCTGAGTGAAATGAGCAGAACCAGGAGATCATTATACACGGCAACAATACTATATGAGGATCAGTTCTAATGGACATGACTCTCTTCAACAATGAAATGCTTCAAACCAGTTGCAATTGTTCGATGAAGAGAGCCATATACACACAGAGAGAGGGGTGTGAAATGTGGACCACAACATAACATTTTCATGTTCTCTTTTGAGGTCTGCTTGCATTGTATTTCCTTTATCAGATTATTTTTTCTTATAGATATGATTTCTCCTGCACAAAAAATGATGCAAGAACTATACATATATTCGATTTCTTAAGTATTCTAACATAATTATCATGTAGTGGATATCCTGCCATCTAGGGGAGGGGTGGGGAGTAGGGGGGAAAATTTGTAACAGAAAGCTTTGTAAGGGTTAATGTTTAAGAATTACCCATACATATGTTTTGCAAATAAAAAGTATTAATAAAAAAAAAGCCTGTATCCCAAAGAGATCATCAAAAAGGGAAAAGGTCTTATGTGTGCAAAAATGTTTGTGGCAGCCCTTTTTGTAAAGGCAAGGAACTGGAAACTGAGTGGATGCCCATCAGTTGGAGAATGGCTGAGTAAATTATGGTGTATGAATGACATGAAATATTATTGTTCTACAAGAAATGATCAATATGATTATTTCATAGAGGTCTGGAGAGACTTGCATGAACTGATGCTAAGTGAAATGAGCAGAACGAGGAGATCATTGCATATGGCAACAAGATTATGTGATGATCAATTCTGATGGACGTGGCTCTTTTCAACAGAGAGGTGATTCAGGTCAATTTCAGAAGACTTGTGATGGAGAGAGCCTTCTGAAAAGTATGAAGACTATGGGAATTGAATGTGAATAACAACATAGTATTTTCACCTTTTTTGCCAATGTGGTTTCCTTGCTTGTTTTCTCTCTCATTTTTTTTTCCTTTTGGTCTAACTTTTCTTGTGCAGCATGATAAATGTGGAAATATGTTTAGAAGAATTGCACATATTTAACCTATATCGAATTGCTTGCTGCCTAGGGGAAGGGGAGGGTGATAAGAGAGCAAGAAAAAATTGGGAACACAAGGTCATGCAAAGCTGAATGTTGAAAAACATCTTTACTTGTATTTTGAAAAACAAAAAGTTATTATATAAAAAACCCTTTTGACGTTTGATATATTGGGTGAAAGAAGGCTTTGCTTCGCTTTGTCCTCAATAGGTTTAGTAGAAGAGAAAAATCAATAATAAGAATAACAAAAAATATGATAAATCAATGGCATCTGTTTAGCACACATATTTTGGACTTCATTCTGCTAAGTGTTGCAGACACAAATACAACATGAAAAAAAAAACCTGCCATAAAAGAACAGGAAAAACAACAGCAACAACAATAATAATAGTAGTTCACCTTTATGAGTGCCTGTTATGTCAGTTTACATAGTAGCTGTCATGAGTTAAGTGATTGACAATTGTTATCCTCTCAGATTCTTCCCACAACCCTGAGAGGAAGGAGCTGCTGATTATAATGAGGTAAATAGAATAAAGTGACTTGCCCAGAGAGCCACGACTATGTGAGCTTTGGAGGACAGATTTGCACTTAACTCCAGGCCCAGCTTTCTCTTCACTGGGTGCCCTTCAGAATTGTTTGAAGAAATTATGGCATATGAATGAAAGTAAGAAATGTCAAGAGATGGATCCAGAGAAACCTAGAGAAGTCAGCAGAATTGAGAGAAAAATTCATACGATGACCATGAGACTGCCATATCTCTGCATCTGAGAAACTGAAACAATTTCTTTCAATAATCATCTTATTTTAACCACTGGGGCAATATTAATGGCCTTCAAGCTCCCATGGTTCTCTCCTCTTTGGCTCTAAGGAATTTAACTTACATGAAAAGTGCTGAGTTCAATATAAATTATCTTGGGCTCTCAATTCAGGAAATTTCTAACACAAAGAGGCTGGAATCTCTGCCTAAATTTATATTTATATTTATCTTCAGTCAACCTCTGGCTTTTTAGTTATTGAAGCAAAATTTTCAGTATACTGGAAACATTTACTTAATAAAATAGATTGCGTTATTGTATCAGTACATTATTGTATCTGTAAGTAGTTGTGCACCAGGACCAAGAAGGAAAGATGAGGAAAGAGCTAATCCTTTGTTGGGACTTCTTTCATTCTGTGCTTTCCATTTTTCAGTGACCACTCTCCATCGCCACAGTTCAGTCCTCCCTTTTTGCTGGGAATGCCTAACTTGTACCAACTTCTCAAATCTAGACCCTCAGAATAACTCCATCTATCTAATTCCCCCACTTAATAGCAGTGTCTTTGCTCTGTTAACAAGTTCCAATTTATCCTGGGTGCATCTCATTCACATATAGTTGCTTCTTGTCTCCTTCACGACTGTGAGTTCTTCGGAAACAGGAATTGTCTTTTGCCTTTCTTTTATCTGTGACATTTGGCACAAGGCTTGGCACATGGTAGGTTCTTAATAAATGTTTATTGACTGAAATAATCTTTTATATTTATAAGAATTCCTTTGGGGGTAACCATCATACTATGGCTTTGATTCAAGAAGGTCTAGGTCTACAGGAACTATTCCAAATGGAAAAAATACTCTTACCTAACAAGACAATTGTTTTTAAGTGGATTAGCTGATCAATGGAGCCCCACTGTTATAATTAGCTATCTCTGAAGCTCCCAGCAGGCAAGGTACCGGAGGCCTATCTGAAAGCTTTCTCGATTTTTTTTATCTATTATTCTCACTTCATCTTCACTGAAATGACCTTTTTGTGTGTATTTTTTGAACTTAATATCTTCTCCAATACACTGTATGACCTTCCCAATTACTTCCTTTGGAGTTTATAGCTTTCAGAAAAGACAGTAGGAGGCAATTCACTTTACCTGTGACATAGGACTGCTCACATACCTGTTTTGCCCGAGGGGCTGTTGGGACAATAATATAGTTTTTGTAGATATGAAAGTATTGCTTAAATATGAATGATCTGTAATTTCTTTTAATTGATTGCCACTCGGTAATGTTTCTATATTTCCAACCATGGGTTGTAAGGTTGAGAAATTGGTACCTAAGTCGTTTCTCTGTCCATCACCTAGTTGCTATCTCACAAAAAAGCATTTATACAGAATTTGCAATTCATTTCCTGACATGTCTTTCACAACATTCTCCCCAGAGCAGATGCTTAGGGATGCTCTGAACAGAGCACAGAAAAGATGCCAGTATTTCCTTACAACATTGCCTGGAATAGAGGCATAATCAAGGCTGTTTAAGTCTTTCAGGTGTGAAGTGCCACAATATTAATAGAAAAAGAAAGTTGTATGTGATGAATTCAATTTGTTTCTAATTGCATGACTACAAAATTCCCCTGCATTATGCAAGAACGTTGCTCTCTTCTGCCCTTTGGAAAGTGCGGTGAGGGGGATATGTTAGGATATTTGTCATTTATATTATGTGGGATATTTGTCATTTATATTATGTGGGAAAAGGAGAGGGGTATCTAAATAGTTACTGCATTTAATGTAATTCCTCTATCTGCACATATAGAATGGACTACAGTCATTGTATACAATGAAATACTTGGATACCTATTCTTGGCAGGCAAGAAACCCTAGGTTGCCAAATTTGATCCTTTTGGAGCATCATTGCTAAGGTAAGGAAAGAGATCAAAAAACTTTTTGATTCCAAGGGCTAGTTCGGGTTACTGGGATGTGGGTCACCTTGGTGACTCAAATTCTCCCACACCACAAGGTTTTAGATAAAGAAAATTACAATTTAGTGTAGGCTCTCCCTGTTCTGCTTCTGCAGTGTTGGTGAAAGACTCACCAAAAAAAGACCAAAGTCTGGCTTCCTAAGAATCAGATTTTAGATGATTTACAAACATTAACTTAATGGCCAGGATCCTAAATGTGGGATCCTTGACCAGGAGCCAGGGAATGAACTTGTATAATCTTTGCATTCAAAAGATATGACAATGAATGGAAGGGAAACTTGCAAATCATGATTTAAGAGGCCAGTAAAGCCAGTGGCAGGATGCTTGGAAATAATGAGTCCAAAAGATGAATGGAAACCACTGTGGAGTGGGGGTGGGTGGGATGGACTGAGGTCATGTTACTAACCTCATAATAAATATTTTTAAATCTTACTCTGTGAAATAAATTAGTTTTCAAGATCTCTAAAAGAAGGATGGAAGGATTCCAAAAGTTTTTTTTGGGAAAAAAAAATCATTATTATCTGGGAAAATGGCAATTGGAAAAATAGCCCCCAGCTATCTATGTTCTCCTATGAGTAAGCATTTATTAAGCACCTACCTTGTGCAAAACACTGTGCTCACTCCTGAGAATACAAAGATAGCTCATGCTCTTGAGGAGCTTATAGCCTAATGGAGATGGGGAGGATATAAATTAGCAATAATAAAGTATAAAACATAAGATATCTTCCAAATAAATTAGAGATAATCAGCAGAGGGAAATGACAAACATGAAGGTAAATAGCAAAAAGTGTGATTTTACCTAGGACTTAAAAGAAGCCAGAGAAGCTAGAGGTTAGCACTAAGGAGACACAATAGCCTAGGCACGAAGGACTGAAAACAGAGGCATGAGTTAGAGCGTCTGGTCTGTGCCATAGAGATGGAACCTCATATCTATGAAATAATCTAAATCCTTGCCAAAGAAGAAGAGAGCAGGAAAAATGACACAAAGTAGAAGATACACATATGACCGCAAATGAAATGTTGAGTCAACCATGTAGAGACAAGATGCCTAAGTGATGGCTGGATGAGCCAAGTGATGGATGGATGAGCCAAGTAATGGATTGATGAGCCACAGACTCCCCTGTTCACTGTGAAATGTGCAGAGATCAAGGAAAACTGCCTCAGCCTATTTCTTGAATCCTTGTGGAGGATTATTGAGAGACACCTTGGAGGAGAAGTGAAGGATGAGTTGTGCCAGTGACTGCCAGAGGCATCACCTACACTGATGAGAGCACAGATTTGGGTGTTGAAGTATTGAATCATTGAAATATGGAGTTCTGCAGAATCTAGATAGGAGCTATTTTCTGAAGAACTATTGTTTAGATGTGAATAAAGTTGATCACAGAAATAGGATGCCCAAGGAAAATTACTAGATATGAAAAGACCAATTTCATTTATCAGAAGATACCATTCCATTTGAATTACCTCAGTATGCAACTGAGCTTCATCAGTGAATTCCCTGAAGATAGATCAATATTGAAGAACAAAGATTTCCAATCACATACACTCGTTGCTTTTGGTCTTGTCTAGTCATTTCTATCATGCCTTCCTTCCATAAAAAAATTTACCATTGGGTAATCCCATTACCCTGCAAGATCTACCCTCTGCTTGAATGGCAAAGCCCCAGGAAATCAGGGCAGGGGAGGCAGAATTGAGAATCATTAGCAGAGAGATGATGATTCAATCTATGGTAGATCTCTAAAGCAAGTAGTAGAGAGATACAAAAAACTAAAAAGTGAGCATAATAATTGCACTTACTCCACAAGGTTATCATGAGGATAAAATGAGATGTTGTCAAGCACTTTGCAAATATTAATGTATTATGAAAATAATGGCTATTGCTATTGTTAGCATTAATATTCCCTACCCTGAAAAATAAAGTTCTAACATGAATGTAGCAGAATCTCTGTAAAGACTGTAGCCTCAAACTGTACCCAGAGGTAATTTCATTTTATATTTCTAGGAAAACATCAATTTAATGAAAAATTTAAAAATTGTGTAATGGCAACTGCTTCTAATTTCTCCTAATTTGTTTCCAGTTTTCTCAGCAGTTAGTTTGCTCAGTAGCTAGAGATTCAATTCACTCATCTGTAAAATGGGTTTAGTAAAAACATCTATTTCACAGAGTTGTTGTAAGGATCAAATGGGATATTTATAAAGTGCTTATAAAGTACAGTGCCTGGCATATGGTAGGTGCTATAAAAATGTTAGGCATTAGTTATTAGCTTGTCATGGTAGTAACCTTAACCCACCCTTAGTAACTGCCTCAGAGAATTCTTAATTAATTAATTAAACAGGGGATTAAGGGGAACATAGAAGTTAAAATGGGCACCTTTAAGTACCAAAATTTGAAAAGAATGAACAAAACTAATTCATCTACAGATTTTTTTTTAAAAAGTTTATTTAGAAGGGGGAATTTTACAGCAAATATCTTTATTTCATTCATTAAGAACTTGTTATATGAAGTGAACTTCATCGATAAAGTTGTGATAAGAGCTTGATGTAGAAACTGTGACAAAGCCATCACCAAATGGTAACTGAATAAAAATATGAGCAGAAACTTTTCAAAATAAGAAATATATGTGATCAACTAAATGAACAAAGGTTCCAAAGCATTCATAAAACAAAAGTCAATTAAAATAGCTCTTAGAAGATGACTACTTTTAACTATCAAATTAGCAAAGATGACAAAAAAGAAAAAGAAAAAAAAATCCTTAGAACACAAGCATCAATAGTATACCCTTGATAGAGATGCCAATTGTCATAAAGGGAAGCAATTTGGAATCATCTCCCACAAGTCCATTTGTCTTACTTGGCCTTTGACCCACTGATGATGCTATTACTAAAAGTCTGCATTGAGGAGATCTATCTATCTATCTATTTATCTATCTATAATTGTGAATACATTTATTCACTTATTTGCACTTACTGAATTCACCTTTTTACAATTTTGTTACAAATTACAAAAAAAATTGTATTACATATAAGGGAAAATAAAATACCAAAAATATAAAAAAGAAGTCAATTAGTCCAAACTGTGCACATTCTCTATTAAGTTTATATCCCAATAAAATTTATAAAAGGGGGCATGGGAGAGGGAACTTATTTGTACCAAAAAATATGGCAGCCCTTTTTTTAGTCACAAGAATTGGGACCTAAGGGGATGCCTACCAATTGGAGAATAGCTGAACAAATTATAGTATGTGATTATAATGGAATACTATTTGCTATAAGAAATGATGAGCAGAATGCTTTCAAAAAGCCTGGAAAGACATTTGAATTGACACAAAATAAAGTGAGTAGAACCAGGAGAACATTGTACAGGAGGAGAGAGAAGGAGAGCATTTGGAAATATTTTAAGTGAATATTAAAAAATTGTAGGTTTTTTAAATGTAATTGGAAAAATTAAGTAGTATATTATTTTATTTCATTTTTTTCTGAGGCAATTGGGTTTAATTGACTTGCTCAGAGTCACACAGCTAGGAAGTGTTAGGTGTCTGATTTGAACTCAGGTCCTTCTGATGTCAGGGCTGGTGCTCTATCCATTGTACCGCCTAGCTGCCACAATATTATTTTTTTTAAATGGAATATTAAGAAAAAACCTTTGAAAGTTGTGCAAGAACAGATGCAAAGTAAAATTGCTGATTAAAACTTGGAGAAAGTTTATTTACTTGTTCAGTCATGACCTAAAAAATGTAAAAGCAAACCCTTTTCATCAATATAGTGACCAACTGTGTCTTCAAAGAACCTGACAGACCAGTGGCTTCCAGTTCTCTAGAAATAGAGCAGACAGTAGGTGTAAAATGAAAAATGTATTTTTAGATATAATCCATACTTTGGTGCATTCTTCTTAGCTATACTTCAGAAAGGAAGTTGTTGTCATTTAGGAGGAGTCACTATGAGCTAAATTAACAAGTATTTATTGAGTACCTCCTCGGTGCTGGGTACTGTAAAATATGTCAGAAATGAATGCAGAAAAAAATATTAAGAGGACATTTTATGGTAAAAGAAAATAATCCTACATTTCATATCTTTTTTTGCAATTTTTTTTGGTAAATACTCATTAGAAGACACTAGCCTATATAGTAACATAAAATCTTGATTTCTGAAAAAAAATATTTCCCCACATTCTGAGTAAGGCAATTTTTTACATTAAAATTAAATTTACTAAAAAGGAAATTGAAGAACATTTTGTTGCCTCTCTTCACCATCTTCCCAAATGTAATGTGCCCTAGGCATATTTCCATCTCACCCAACCCTACACCCATCTCTGGCAAAGGAAGAAAGCACAGCAGGGTACATATAATGCTTTCTGACATATGCAATCACAGATAGCAGGAAACTGAGGAGTGGGAGGGACAAAGAGCAAATTTCATGACCATTCCCAATTATACTGCAGGGTAGTTACAAAGAATTGCAGACATATCTGTGAAAAATGATCTCCTCAATTAGCAAGTCCTAAGTGTGGCTTTTTGATGGTTAAATTTAAAACTTTCTATGGACAAAA
>JAJPUD010001584.1:112527-130332 GCA_023553655.1 Myrmecobius fasciatus
TTTTTTTTTTTTTTTTTTTTTTTTGGTGAGGCAATTGAGGTTAAGTGACTTGCCCAGGGTCACACAGCTAGGTGATGTTAAGTGTCTGAGAACAGATTTGAACTCAGGTCCTCCTGAATTCAGGGCTGGTGCTCTATCCACTGCGCCACCTAGCTGCCCCAATGGTTGTGTTTTTACTGCATGGCCCTTATGCACCAAGACATAGACATACACAATGGAACAAGGGTAATGGAACACTTAGAAATATCACTGCTCTAAATTTTAATTTGGGGCCTCAAAATAGCTCTTAGGCTGACCTATCAATCAAGCCAATAACATTGGAAATACCAAAAGCTTGGGGAAATAATGTGCCCTTCTACCACAAGGATCTTTTATAAATATTGGAGCAGTCAGTCATAGAGTGGATAGAAACTGGATCTGCAGATAGGAACTCCTAAATTCAAGTAGAACCTCAGAATGTTCTCAGAATTCATAAAAGACAATTAGAAAATTCCTTCCTATCAAATTGGGAAATCATCTTTACATTTAAGGGTTCTGATAAAGGTCTCATCTCTAAGATATATAGAGAATTGTCTCATATTTACAAGAATTCAAGCCATTCTCCAATTGATAAATGGTCAAAGGATATGAACAGACAATTTTCAGATGAGGAAATTAAAACTATTTATAATCATATGAAAAGATGCTCCAAATCACTCTTGATCAGAGAAATGCAAATTAAGACAACTCTGAGGTACTACACACCTGTCAGATTGGCTAAAATGACAGGAAAAGATAAAGATGAATGTTGGAGGGGATGTGGGAGGGCTGGGACACTGATGCATTGTTGGTGGAGCTGTGAACGGATCCAACCATTCTGGAGAGCAATTTGGAGCTATGCTCAAAAAGTGATCAAACTGTGCATACCCTTTGACCCAGCAGTGTTTCTATTAGGCTTATATCCAAAAGAGATCTTAGAGGAGGGAAAGGGACCCACCTGTGCAAGAATGTTTGTGGCAGCCCTTTTTGTAGTGGCTAGAAACTGGAAACTGAATAGATGCCCATCAATTGGAGAGGGGCTGAATAAATGATGGTATATGAATGTTATGGAATATTATTGTTCTGTAAGAAACGACCAGCAGGACGATTTCAGAGAGGCCTGGAGAGACTTGCATGAACTGATGCTGAGTGAAACGAGCAGAACCAGGAGATCATCATACATGGCAACAACAATACTATATGAGGATCGGTTCTAAGGGACATGACTCTCTTCAACAATGAAATGCTTCAAAACAGTTCCAATTGTTCAGTGAGGAAAGCCATATATACCCAGAGAGAGGGATGTGAAATGTGGACCACAATGTTACATTTTCATGTTCTCTCTTGATGTTTGCTTGCATTGTATTTCCTTTATCGGATTATTCTTTCTTGTAGATACGATTTCTCCTGAACAAAAAATTGATGTGTGGCAGTAACTGTACATATATTCAATTTCTTATGTATTCTAACATAATTATCATGTAGTGGATATCCCGCCATTTAGGGGAGGGGTGGGGAGTAGGGGGGAAAATTTGTAACAGAAAGCTTTGTAAGGGTTAATGTTTAGGAATTACCCATACATATGTTTTGCAAATAAAAAGTATTAATAAAATAAATAAATATATAAATAAATAAAAATTGTAAAAAATAATGTTATTTTTTTACGTATGATTGAGAAAAATAAAGGACTAGTTGTAAAGGAAATCTGTAAGATATGCTGGAGCCGGACATCTTCACTGTGAGCATGTCTCTGATGGTGCATTTGGTGCCGGGGTGATACCCAAAGAGAATTTACCTAAAATCACTCAGATTAGCACTCAAACTGAGCTTGTATGACTTGTTTTACTGACCACCAAGGAGAAAGCCTGTTTTATTTCACATCAAATTGAATCTCCCTGTGACAACATGTTTTTGACTATATGCAAAGCCTTAAGGAAAGATTCCAAAATAGTGCATCTCTGAGACTAGAGTCAGAAAGTGTCTAACCTCAGATATGTCTATTTTATATGAGCCTGGAAAGTCCCTTAACCTTTGCCTTCCTCAGTTTTTCTATCTGTAAAATGGGAATGATAATAGAATCTACTTCTGAGATTTGTTGTGAGGATCAAGTGAGGTATTTATAAAGTGCTTAGCACATATGAAGAGCTGAATTAAATATTTGTTCTTTCCTCCCTATATTAATAATCTCTTTCATCTCTACTCTATCTGACTCAATTTATTCTTTGTTCAATTTTATTGTAAGAAAATAAATTGATCAGCAAACTCTACCATTTGTTCCAGAACTAGGTACTTTCCCAGTCTGGCACATAGTAGCTATCTAACTGCTTATTGATAGAATTAAGACATGGTGCCAATTACCAGAATGATTTATTTGCCTCAGTAGAGGAAGATGTTGCCTTACCACAAATCTCACAATACTGATTAAACAAAATAAACTGTGAAACAATTGTGAGAAATTCACTTAGAAATTGATGACCCAAAGCACTCTCAATTCTAATCTAATTCTCCTGGTTCCACAACAGAACAGAGCTTTTTGGGGTACCTTGCAGATACAGCCATGGAACCATGGTCAGGCTCTTTCTGACTACAGATAATAGAGATAAAAGGATGGAAACGATTCATTTCACAACACATGGATGGATTAATGACAAACGAACTAGCAAAAGGAATGAACTCTAATTTATTCCAAAATTCACTGGACAGGGATTGATGTTGTGCTCATGGAGCCATTTTGGATACACTGAACCTGAAACCATGGGTGCCTCAAAGATGGATAAACAACCATGAAACGCTCCCTTGGATCAAGGGCTATGTTGTTGGTTATCTGTGCATTGTCACAAGCTCTAAGCACAGTGACTTTAAACATCATAAGCTTTTAATGAATTATTATTGAATTGAATAATTTAATTTAGTCAAAATAAAATTTATTCCATTGTAAGAATCAGTTCTGTTCCCTTCTTGAATACCAGGAGAGTCCCTGAGCAGGGAGAAGATGGAAATAGGATGATCTTTCTTCTCTCCACATAGTAGTGGGCAAAGAGGAAGAGCCATAGACTGCAGACGAGTCAGTCCAAAGAGTTGGTCAGCTGGTGGGTGTTCAATGTCCATTCATATTTCCAGTAATGAAAGCAATGGCTCTAAATGAAGAATGTATGTGCCATGTATATATGTATGTACACACACAGTCTATGCATGGAAATATAAGTATATGATATATATATATGTGTGTTATATATATTATATATATAACTGTATATGGATACATGCATATGCATGTGTATATACACAAATGTAATGTATATAAATATATGCACACATGCATAAATGTGAGTATGTACATGTGTCCAAACATGTTGAATGTTAGTGTGTACATATATACACATGCACATGATTAAAATTTCAAACTAAAATGTAATGAAACAAACAATTCACCTGTGTGGAATAGAGAGATACACTCACATGGTGGTGATTGTTGTCCTTTGTTCTTGGAGAAGACCCAAATAAGCTGAGTTAATAATCTGTCCGACTGTGGATGATCAGACTAAGCTGAGCTGACAATGCTATACAAGAGACCAGGCACAAATAGTCCATTTGAACATTTGGGGTGGCTTAATGTTTTTCTGAGCTAATCCAATTCTGCTTTGCTCCTAGAGCACGGCACCTTCTCTGATGAGGGCACGCTATGCTGGGCAGTCCTGTGCCAGTGTCTGCCATGTCATAAAATCGATAGAGAATGGAAGAGAAAGGGAGGAAGAAGAAAGAAAAGAAAGAGGAAAGAAAGAAAGAGAAAGGGAGAAAAGGAGAGAGGAATAGAAAGAAAGAGAGAAGATAATTAGGAGGACAAAGGGGAGAGAAGGGCCTTGCAGATTGTAAGCAGTAAGTCAGGTAGAATCTCTTTTCCTGTTCACACCCCTGTTTATGTTGGCAAACTGTGGTCATTTCCCTTTAGTGTCCTTATCTTCATTCAATGTGACCCCAATCCAAATACAATCAAAAATCTGACCTCAGTCCACTTTTTGTGTTCTAAGAAACTCATCTCCAATTCTTGTCTGATGGAATCTGTAAAAGGTCAGAAGCAATTCTCTTGCTCTGTTGCTATAAGAGGTCAATTCCCTCGCTGCAGGCCAAATTGGACAGTTTCTGAACTAGTGGGTCTTGCTTATGATAAAGAAAAATGGAACCATAATTGATTCATTGGCTCCCAAAATCCTGAGGAGTCTATCTCTGCATTATAATGTATCCTTTGGTAAGGGTCCATTTTTCTTTGGAGAGGGAGTAACATAATATCAAGGAGTCTGGATACAGTGAGGAATAAAATGATTCTTATGGTGAATGAAGAATAGTAGGTAGAAAGAGAGAGACAGGGAGAGAGAGAGAAAGGGAGGGAGGGAGAAGAAGGGAGGGAGGGAGGAAGAAAGAGAGGGAGGAAGGAAGAAAGGAATAAAAGGGAGAGAGGGAAGAAGAGAGGGAGGAAGGAAGGGAAGAAAGAAGGAAGAAAAGGAGGAAAGGACGAAGGAAGGAAATAAATTCTTCCCTCTTTTGATCTGCTGCTTCTTTCTGATCACTCTATCATCCCTTCAGACAAACATAGCTCCTAATGGTTTTTTTTGTTTCATACAATTGTTTTCTTGCACTGGAGACCCAAAGGTCTTCTGCACACTAGAATATTTCAGCTTTATTAGTCCTAATTTGATACAGGGAATAAGCAACCTCTTGCAAAAAATCATATTGGGAATACTGGATCCAACAAGCCCACCATCAGTTCATTCTTTCATTGCAGCCAAATCTTCCACATTGGCCAATAGAGTGGAATTGTCTCCCCTCTTGTCTTTCAAAATTGAGGGGTATATTCCACACTCAAAAAGTTTCATGATCAGGCTTCCCATGGGCCATACAGTAGTGATCATAGAATTGAAGTGTCCAGCTTGTCTCAGAGCTGACCTGGTTTGCTCAGCAGAGAGAAGGCAGAGCCTGCAAAGGCAGACCTGCAGGCCTGGGGCTGAGGGGAGTATGGGGAGTCTGGGGTCTTTGAGTGGCAGTTGGATCTCCCAGCTGGACGCAGCCTGATTTCTTGGGCATGGGGTTCTCTCATCTTCCTCCTAGAAATATGAAGCTATTTTCTAGTCACTGTTCTTTAATAGACATTTCACTTCCAGCTCAGATCAGAAGAACCAAGAAAACAGTCATTCCAGAGGAACTCAACTTTGGTCATTGGCCGTTTCTGTTGCCTTTGTTCTGTTGCGGGGAGCATCTTCAGGCCTTTCAAACGCTGCTGTATCCTGTTCATTAGCAGAGGATCCACAGCACGGGGAGGGTCCAGGACAGAAGTCACATAACCAGGAATAAGTAGTTACTTTTCAGCTCTGAGAGGGACAGTAACTCTGGCCACTCTTTGTCTGGGACAGACACATTCTATTCGTTTGCTACAGTTTTCTCTAAATTCTCTTTCAACATCTGTAAAATGGGACTATTTTTAACACACGTCAATCTGGTGGGGGAACAATGCATGAGAAGTGCATCACAAACCTTACAAAGCTATAGAAATTCTTAATGTGCCTCTGAAAAGCTCCATCTTTGATTAAGCTGATTTTGCTGTTGAAGTAAAAAGAAAATGCAGCGTCCACCTTGGGCATTTCATTAAAAAAGGTGCCAGCTGGAATTTACTGTGTGGTTAATCGAGGCTAATCAGAACGAGGTGGACCCACGCCAACCTTCCTGCAAATCTGCAGGCAGTGAGGGAAGAGGCCCTGGGGATTCATCTCCGTGCGGCCCCTTGCAAAGATGATGGGCCCAGCAATTTCACAGGGCAATTCAGATTACTTTGCAGATTGAAGAGAAATGCATTTGGAATATGAATGCTAAAGGTATCAAAGGTTCCTTTTTGGATCTTGTGTAGCTAATTGTACGGTGGCCGTATTTAACAAGGAATTGGGTATTGATTGAGTACTGCCATTTGGTGGAGTGTAAGAGCCGAGTTGTTAGGCAAACAGGGGATTTTTCTTTGCATCTAGAAATGCCTTGATGTCTTCTCCCAATAGGAGGACAAGACAAATGCTGTAGACGACGATGGAGCTTATCAGATGGCCAAGGATGCAAATCCAACTTGCAACATCCCTCAAGGTTGTTCTTCTTTCTCCTTTTTGGGTGATTCCTTCAGGTGAAGGAACTGTGACTATCTGGTGCATTCCCACTCCTCCCACAGCAGGTTGCCTTTGCTGCTTCAAGCTTATGAACAGACTCATCTCCCCTTAATTTGACCATTGGCACAAAATCTGGCACGCTACCTGTTGGGATCTACATGGTATAAAATAAGGGGCTTCATCTACCATGTAAAATCCTTTCTTTTTAACTTCTTTCTTGGGAAAATTGAATTACCCTCAAACAACAGATTCTCTAGTTGACTCTGTTTTCAGCTTTGAATTACTAATGTCAGGCATAGTGTCTGGCAAATTAAATGCTTGGTCCTTTCAGTTGAGGTGTATATTAGAGAGTCTTACCTGTCTCCCTGAAGCAAAGAAGCTAAAAAACAAAAGAACAAAAATGCTATTCTTGAGGTTTGAAAGAGAAAGCCATTACCGTCATGAGAACCTGAGAAGGCAATTTGGAAGAATGTGGCATTAGAGTTCAATTTAGCAGATGGGTAGGAAAACAAAAAGCCAAGAGAACTAGAACTAGAATTCCCACCCTCTCATTCATTTCTCCTTCTTAATTAGCCAGTTTAGTCGTCTTTCTATTCTTTTGATGAAATTCAACTTAAAGTTGTTTTGACCAAATCCATAAGGCTCCTTTAAAATACTTTCCCCCCCTCAAAGTTCAAGTGATGGTCTCTCCCTTAAGAATAGTCAAACATTGTACCCTCTTATGCAAGGATTCATGAGCACTATTAGCTTCTAAAGTCAGCTTTTCTTGTTTCAATCTGCCCCTCCCCCAAGTATTACTTTTGATTTGAAGAAAGGATACAATCAGTTGTATCCCAAAGTCCTTCATATTCCCATCTGGGATTTCAGAGTTTCCCCAAGATACCAAATAGATTAACTTGGAGTTATCATACTCAGGAAAGCATCTGGCACAAAATAGGTGTTTATGAAATATTTATGAATTGATTGTCTGACCACACAGTTTCCAGGGGCAGAAAGGCAAAAAAAACAGTGATCAAGGGGCCCTATTGAAGGCTTTCTTCTGTTTGCTTGCCTTTGTAAAGCTGCCTGCAGATAATATACTGCAGGAGCTGACTCTAGAAACCCAGGGTAGATGTGAAATGTGCTGGAAGAGGTCAATATGAGGTGAGTGAGTGTCATTCCAGAAGGCTGATGGGTAGATTTCTGGATCTGAATTTCCTTGGGTTGGAGGATTTCTTCTAGAAGTTCCTGGATTCCTTTCAGATTCCCTCAAATCCAGTTTCTATGGAAGGTCTTTCCCAATCCCCAGAGCTGCATTGTCCTATCAGATATTGGCTCATATCTGCTTTGGATCCATCTTTTATGTACCTAACTTTTACATTTTATCTCCCCTATTACAGAGTGAGCTACGTGAAAGAAGGAGAGACATTTCCTTTTTTTATTCCTAGCTTTGATCCCAGTGTCTTGAATATGACAAGTACATAAATTATCTTTATTACTGAATAATCAGATTAGACTCTGCTCCAAACAGAAAAAATAACAATAACAACAATAATCACAACCAAACACCAAGCACACACACACTTGTACGTATCTATCTTTTGGAGGCTCTCAGGGTCTCAGGCAATGGCAATCAGAGCTGCATTATGAGGTCAAATCAGAGAATGACTGCTCAATTTTGGTGGGGGCTGAAGAAATGCCAGCCTACATCCCATCCAACCTTTAGATCAACCTCTCCCAAATCCAAAACTACTCAGCCCAAGAATATTCCCATTTCCTTCAGCAATCTCCTTATAAACTTCACAAAGGCAGAGCTTGAAGTTATCCCAGCAAGTTAGAAGGAGGACGATTCCATTCTGTGATAAGAAAACTCAGATTTAGAGCTGCCAAAAGTGCATTGACTGTCATGGTCCTAGTGTGCTTTCCTCCCAGAAAGTGTGTATGAAGAAACCCCAGATGCCCTTCCATTAGTAATGTTATAGTAGGGATCCCTTCTGTATATGGGATTGATAGAGTGGAAGAGACACAGAAATACAGAGATAAAGACACTGACAGAGACAGATAGGCAGAGACAGAAACAGACACAGAGAGATAGGGATAAAGAGACATAGAAACAGACAAACACAGAGACAGAAACAGACAAACAGACAGGTAAAAACAGACACAGAGAGACAGGGATAAAGAGACAGACAGACAGAAACAGACACAAAGAGGCAGGGATAAAGAGACATAGAAACAGACAGACAGACAGACAGAAACAAAGAGGCAGGGATAAAGAGACAGACAGACAGAAACAGAAACAGACAGACAGAAACAGACACAAAGAGGCAGGGATAAAGAGACATAGAAACAGACTGAGAGAGAAATAGATAGATAGAAACAGACACAGAGAGACAGAGATGAAGAGACAGAGACACAGAAACAGACAAAGAAACTGACACAGAGACAGAGACACAGAGGCAAACAGAAACACACTGAGAGACAAAGAAAAAAATAGACACAGAGACACAGAGATAGACAGAAACAGATACAGACATACACAGAGTCGCAGATATACAGAGAAACACAGAGAGAGCATTTTTATTTATGGCGTGACAGGAACTATGTTAAGTGCTGAGGATACAAATACAAGAGATTCAATCCCTGTCCTCTGGGCCTTACATTCTAATAAACAAACAACGCATGAAAATACAGAAGCTAAAAAACGGGGTGGGGGGTACAAGTAGTGGATCTATATACATAGATAGCCAGGTGGTTCAGTCATTAGAACACTAGATTTGGAATCAGGAAGAAAAGTGTTCAAATTTGTCTCAGTGTTGCCTCAGTTTCTTGAGCTATAAAATTAGGATAATTTCCAGCTTCCAGAATTGTAACCAATATAGAATGAGATGGTTTTTAATGTACATTGCAAATCTTAATGCATTATAAAAGTGGTAGCTACTGTGCTCAACATGTTGCCTGGAAGAATGAATCTATAGATCAGGGACCCCCTGTAACCAGCTCCTAACATAAAGAAAGAGAATATCATTAGAGATGAGAGAAACTTGGGTCTTGTCAACAAAGATGAGCCTTGAAGGAAGCCAAGGAGCGGCATAGTTAGCTCTCTAGGTAAGGGAGAGGAATCTGGCATCCATCCAAGAGACAGGTTAAAGGGCTGATGTAGAGATGAATAGTGGAAACTCCTGCCTGTTACTGCTCCCCTTACCCGTGTCCTAGTTAGAACTGTCCTATTGGGGACCAGGGCTTGGGTGAACTGGGGCAGAGAGTTTTGTATCACCATCAACTTCATTCAATTCTACAAACATGTCTTGACTATTTAACTGGGGGATGCTGCTTGTGTGTCTGTGTGGGGAGTCACAGCTGCTGTTGTGCCGTGATGCTCAGAATCCCGAGTCCATACTTAGCATCAGAGACATCAAGGGGGAGCGGTAGACCTGACTAGACTGGGAAGCAGAATCTATTGCTCTCTTCTTGGAGGGAGCTGACATCTTCAGAGGAGGCTTAGACGTTCGCCTTGGACCATGGTGTTTCCTTTTTATTAAAGGTCTACAACTTTAGCTAAGGTCTATTATCCCATTTCTCTTTTTTGAACGATGGGAACACGGCATCATTCTTGATCTCAAGAGTGTCTTTGTTCTAAGGCTCCATTTCTGCCACCATTCTTAGAATGACCCCCTTGTGATCAGATCATTTGTTTATGGCAATTTGAGCCATTGATCACATAACATGTGATGATATTAGCTAGTCTCAGTGGGTAAAAATCTAACTGATATCTCACCTACATGGACAGTTTAAAGATGTCCATGATTGTGGGGGAACCAATAAATGTCTCATCCTGAGTCATTCCCTGGGTAATGAGGCTGCCAACCCAGTTGGAGGAGAGCCAGGGTACAAAAAGGTGGCAAAGTTTCCACTTGAACGGATCCAAGAGCATGATGTTCAATTTCCATTAGCATCCTTTATCCGTTCTATTGCTTTTAAAAGACTTTACCCAACACATTGATGGCACCTGGAGTTTCTTCTTCAGGATGCTTTTGGGGCATACCTGAGCCCATTTTCCTTCCATATCCAGCCTTCCACACAGAAACTTTGATATTTATAAATACTAATAATAAAAGAAATTTGCCATTATGTGCAAGATTGTTTTCCTTTGGCAGACAGAGGAGACCTTTCCTCTACCCCTCCACACTCTGAAAGAGGAGGTACTTAATTGCATCCCTTCTGCCAAGTTGCACATAGGAGGCAATCAGTGTGGATGATGCACACCTGTATTCCCCGACAAGCCCTTGAGTTTCACAAATATGACTCAAAGTCACAACCAGAATTGACTGAAACTTGGCAGCTGCTAAAAGTGTGAAAAAACCATCACCATCCGCGACATCTTCTAACCAACATGAAATGAACACTTTAATTAATCAAACATTTTAAAATTACAATGGCAATATGAGGATTTTTCTGTCCATCTTCCTCTGGGATCTATCCATTGTTTGTTGGGTAGTGATGGGATTTTTCTCCTCCTCAATAGCCCCCTCATGTAACAACCCAAGTTCAGGCACTTGTGCCTTAAGGTGTTGTCTGCAGGCTTCAGGAATTATGAATTTATACAATTACATACAGTTAAGTGAGACTGATTTTGGGTGGGAATGTTGAAAAAGTAGGGTTCCAATAAGGAAGTAATTTCCATTTTGTGAAATCCTCCAATTCTAAGAATTTTAAGCCTAAAATAATCTCATTTTCCTTCCTATTTCTAAAGACAAACAGTACAAATTTCATGTGGTAATGCTTCACCATTCACAGCCTCCCACATCTTTTCTTCTCCAAGTGAAACCCCCTTGTTATCTTTATATGGTATGGACTCAAGCTGCTTTGCTATTCTGGCTTCCCTTCTTCCAGGTGTTCTCAGTTTATCACCTGCCTTCTTAACATCTCGGACCATACTAGGACACGCTGTGTCAGATGGAGCCTGGCCAAGGCAGAGTACAGAGGATCTAGCACCTTTTCCTCCCTGCAGACTATGCCCACCTCCATACAGTGCAAACACATTAGCCTTTTGGGCTGACATATCCCAATTCTGTCTCATATTGGGCTTACAGTCCACGAAGGTACCTCAGTCTCTTGAGGAACAATCACCATCTATGCCTTGCCTATCTTTTTTTTTATTATTAAAGCTTTTTATTTACAAAATATATGTATGGGTAATTCTTCAACACTGACCTTTACAAAGCTCTGTTACAAATTCCCCCCCCCTAATCCCCATCACTCCCCTGCCTTGCCCATCTTGGTTATAAAATTGATTGTTTAATCTAAGCATAATAGCTTCAAATTTATTCCTGATTGAATTTCCTCTTATTAGATGAAGCCTCATGGCTTAGGCTGTCAAGATCTTTGGGGACCCTGAATGTCTTCCAGAATTAGCTCTTTTTCCCAACTTTGCACCTTATGGAATCCACAGACCTAACAGCATGTCTCTGTCGGACCCACTGACAAAAATGTTAAAGAGTTTAACATGAAACAGCTTTGATAAAATTGTTAAACGGAATCACACAGAAAACAGAGTTCTTCACTGGAGAACTGGCCTTGGTGCTGGAATCTTTAAAGACTTCTATGGAAACTGGTCATTTAATCAGCTCTGAACCCTTCCACCTATATTACCATCCAGTCTTCACTATCTTTCTTTTTCAAAGGAACAGGATGTTCAAAACAAAAACATTAGCCTTTGAACCGTTTCCACCTTCCTCCAAGTCAGATAGTCTTGCAGCCTCATTTTAATGTCTGATTCCAATATCTTGCCAATTTTACCACTTTCACATATTTTTACAAGCCCTTTCTCTATTCTGACCCTGTTACGGTCCCTGGAAGGCTCTTATCACCACACACCTGGCCCTACAGCAATAGCTGCCGAGGATCTTCCTGCCTTCTCTCTTCCCACTTGTCCAAACTGATCTTCCCAAATGCAGGTCTGACCATATCAATCCCACCCACCCCTACTTAAAGGCCTTTTCCCAGCCCCCTCATCGTCTGTGTCTTCTCTCTCATAGTTTCTCCAGTTTATTCTGAGTACCTCTCATTTGTACTTTGTCTTTTCCACTAGGTTGTGACCAACTTGAGATCAAGGTGTTTTTAACTGGTTTTGCATCCATAGTTTTTACCATTGTGCCCAATGCATAGCAGACACTCAGTGAATGCTCACTGATTAAGAGAATCACACACACACACACACACACACACACACACACACACACACACCCTATGAGACCTCACAAAAAAAGGTAGGTCTTTCTGGAAGTCTGGTCATCTTCCTGATGCTTCCTGTGGGAGCCCCAGGAAGCACGAAAGCTTGTTGAATAAAGGATGTCTTGTGGTGAGGATCCAGAGCAAGTGCCCTTCTTCAGCATTCCCTTGATCCATGTACTTAATTATGAGCATACAAGGCACAATGAGCTAGAAAGACTCAGATTCAAGTTTTGCCTTCAACATTCTGGCTGGTACTCTCTGACACTTAGTAGGTTATTTACTACATACTTATTAATCATTTTATCTCGGGTTATAATGACTCTCTACATCTCTCAGTTGCAAAGAAAGTACCAACTTACATTGGTACAGGGAATTTCTTCATCCAAATTCCCTCTATCAAAGAACTCACAGGTTCAAAGTCTATCCCAATCTTCTCCTTATGCAATTATGTACTTACTTATTTATCTGTCTGTCCATCTAGGTTACCACTGATTTTTTTGTAGAAAGGCTGAGCAACAAACATTTCTCAAAAAATCTTCTTAAAACACCTGGAGAGAATGTCAACATAACCTCATTCTTTTCTCCCATACAACAGAGTCTAACTTGCCAGCAGGTTCATGGTGGACCTCTGAACAAATTCTTTGTCTCTCTAGGATATTCTCCCCTGCTCCCACCTCTGGCTACAAGGTCCATACTTTGTTTTACTTGCTTTCCTATCAATATAAAGCATTAATTTAAAAAGAAAGGGGGAAGGAAAGGATGGGGAAGAAAAGAAAAAAACTTCAATATTGTATTGTCTTTAAAATTATGTTTGTAATATTGCTCAACACTAATGTACATAATCATATTTGCGTTTATACAAGAACTTTGACATTGGAGGTTTATATGCTCATTAAAGGAAATTTTATTCTAAATAATCTTAATGTTTCACTGAGAAATTATGCATTTAATAACATCCATGGCCCCTTTCACCTAAACAGTTACATTTCTCAGTAAGTAGAAGAGGGAAAGAGTTCTCTCTGTCATTGGATGAACCAACCAACGGTTCCAGCTCATTCTTTCCAATGGAAGATTCTCTCTATGATTCTTTATGGATCACTGAGGTGGGGTGAATGTGAAGTGACCTCTCATAAGAGGAGTTCCTGGAAGTGGGAAGGGCGTAGTTTTTTTTTTTTTTTTTTTTTTTTTGGCATTTCCTATGTCTGACTCATTTTAGCCACAGAGGCTTTCCCCCAAAACCCTGGACTCCCAGAAGTTTTTTTTTTCCTTCAACCATTTTTGGAGCCATTTTTAAACCCTCTCCCTTTTTCTGTATTTACTGAGATGTGATAGAAAGAACAAACATTTGGGGTTAGAATATCTGGGTTAAAGTTGGAAGCCCACTTTTTAGTTATGTGGGTTAGTTTACAAAAATTACAAAGTTCCTTCAAGTCTCAGTGTCCTCAGCTGTAAAAAGGGGATGTGGTAAGAGTGGGTTAGGTGAGGGTCCATCTTAGATGCCAGGGACATAGATTGCCCTTCTGTGTCATCATCTTTTTTTCCAAAGGGAGGGTCAATAAACCCAATCCCCATGGGATAGTAGTGGACGGATTCTGGGGTCCATGGCTCCAGGACCAGACCCTCAAGGGCTAATTTCCATAATAGTAAAAAGGACACCAACAAGGGGGTGGCCACATAAGTAGAGAAAAGGAAGGTGAATGGGAAAGATGACTTGGCAAATAATCAACTAACTCTCAGTGGAGTGAAGGAATGGGGTGAGTCAGAAGGAGAAGTCGAAGAGCCTCTTGAGCCCGATTCCTCAGGAGAATACAATCAGAGCCAGAATGTTTGAGGGTTCAGGGTCTTGATATCAACCTTGCGATTTTGGGCATTTTGAGCATGCACTAGGTACTGAGTTATTTCATGAGAGGTTTCTAGAACTTGAGCAGAATTTAGGGTTTGAATGACTTAGGATTGTAAGGAACCCATGGGATCCCTAATGAAACCACAGCAGGAATTTAGGGTGGGAAGTTACAGGGTTTGGGGAAAGGTACGCGGGGAAAGGTAACATCCATAGCTTTTTCTGCTCGTACATTGGCAGATGATCTTGACTATGATGTCCTGTGAAATGGAAATAAACTATGGTGATGTTACTGTGGGAATTGTGATCTCCTGCTGAGTCAACCTGCAGGAGCAAGGGGACCAGGATTTCTGGGTAGGATTAATGGTCAGAGTATGAACAAGACCCAGTCACCTCCATTCTATCTACTTGTGAACGAATCACTGCTATTATCCGAGCTATGAACATCTTTAAATAATGTCCCCAAACAAATTCTGGAATGGCAGAATCCACAAAAGGACCCAACCCCAAAACTCCTGGGAGGTTCGGCAGGCAAGGTCTGTGCCACTGGATCAGAGTGGAGTCCCATTCAATGCAGGCTGAGCTCCAAGAAACCATCAGGAGGGCTTGAAGGAGACATTCATCAGCACTGGCAGCATCACTTCCAGACCTTTGAAGCTTCACATGTGCTTTGCATTACAGTATGTAGATGTTCCATCCCCAACATCTTTTTCAATAGGCAAAATGGACTATTCATCTAAAATCTAGTAATTTCATCCAGCTTTGGAAGGCAAACCATTTTTATGTATCCTTGAGTCTCTCTACTCTAAACAAGCCACAACACAATTATCCCCAATTTATTTTCTTTTCTTATTCCTCTCCTCCAACACAAAAACAAAGAGCTTTAGGCCTAAATCATTTCCTGGTTGGAATGCCTTGACAGTCTCCTCCTGGGCCTTCCTGCCTTTAAACTCCTCCTCCTCTAAGCCAGCTGGGTTCTCTTGCCAGATGTTTTTAAAATTTCACATCTTCCAATCTTTGTTTTAACTCGTGACTGAAAATGAGCCCATTAATTTTGTCTGAAATCAAATATTTTCTTTGTTAATATCTCATTCAATTATATCTATATTGCTTCCTCACAGAAACTACGCCCAATAAAACATCCACTGTCCCAAAGAGATAGATGTGTACAAAACAAACTAATGCAGAGGCTACACCTGACAGCATATGTCTGATTTCATACCTGTGGTCCACCACCTGCTACCTGGGAGGAAGGCGAAATAATCATTTCTGCCCTGAGATTCCAATGCTGGCAATTGCATTGATCTGACTCCAGGGATCTTATTGGGCATCTTTCCTTTATGTTCACGTGGCCTCTGAAAGGGTCTCACGTGTGTTCCCAGAGGGCTCTGATTTCTTTTTTTTAATTTTATTTGCATAACATGTGTGGGTAATTCTTCAACATTAACCCTTACACAGCTTTCTGTTACAAATTTTCCCCCCTACTCCCCACCCCTCCCCTAGATGGCAGGATATCCACTACATGTTCATTATGTTAAAATACTTGGTAAATCAAATATATGTATACATATTTCCAAACTTATCATTGTTGTGCAAGAAAAATCGTATCCACAAGAGGGTCTCTGATTTCTTAATTTAGATTGTTTTCTGATGATGCACCGTATTATCTGTATGTACCTAGTTGGTCCAGCCAGCCTTCAGTTGAAGAACCCCTATTTTGGTCTCTCACAGAAGGAAGAGCTACAAGTATCTCAGCTTCTATGGGACCTTTAAATAAATAGAGTGCGTGTGTGTGTTCATATACACACATGGACACACATATATATAAATACATTCTATGCACATAAATACACACATAGATATCTACATACACATCCATATTTTTTCTAAGAAACAATAAATGTTTGTCTACAAACAGGCAATGAAACTAAATAGCCTGAGGCTGCCTTAAAATCAAAACAAGCAGGCCATGAGAAAACAGTCAATTCATAATTTGATAATAATTAAGAATATCTTTATAGGATTTTCCATTTTGCAACTACCTGGGATAGAGCATATATAGACAGGTTGTTCAGTACAATATGTCTTTTTAATTAAAAGAAATCATTCCAGATATTGAATTAAACTATTTTACCAAAACAATCGAAAATGAAGGAAAAAATAGCGACGGGCAAGAACTAGAGTATCTCAAGTTGCTGACTCCCTCCTTCCTGCTCCCTCCCCCTGCATCCCTCTTTCTATGTCAGCATCCACACTGTACAATTGCACCCACTCCCTCTCATCTAAGAAAACTCCCAGGAGTTGTGCGAGACTGAGAAATGATAGTGTTAAAATATTTCATAATATCTTAATTAGTTGAAATGTGTGCAAATTGGGCCTGACAAAAATATTATCTGTAGATTGCAACTGTCAGCCTCAATTCTCTGCCCTCCAAAGCCCTGATCACTGCTTCAGGGCTCCACCACTCCTGTCTCCCCTAAATGTCAGATCTACATTAATGATCTCTTCGGCTTAGTGCTTTCACGGCATATCAACAGGGATAATTTATTACTCACCCAACCAATGAAGAGCGGGGCTTTTTCTGAGGCAGAATTAACTTGTTCTTTACACAGCAGAACAACTGGTACTGGGGGGAGGCTCGGAGAAGGATGCAGACTCTTTCCAGGAGTCACAGTTGCTCCTCCCTCCTTCCGGATCCCACACCTGAGCAGGAATCACACCTAATGCATCCAGAGAACTGGCCTGGGGGATTCTGCGTAAAATCTTGCTCCATGTGGCTCAGGGTAAGAGGCTGCTCCCATGAAGAAGGCTCTGCAGACTGGGTCTGTCCAGTGCCCTCCAGTGATGGACCTGCAAAACCTTCAGGAGTCTTTCCAGGCTCAGCAATTAATACTTCAAGGTTTGCAAAACGCTTGGTTGAAGTTTCCCAACAACACCATAAGGAGAGACATCCCCAATTTAGAGAGGAGGAAACTAAGGCTCTTCAAAGGGAATTGGCCCAGAGCTGGGAAGGAGGTCAGGCAGAATCCAAACAACACTGCCCCGGGGCTTCCCAGTGTCATCCTTGTTAAGGGGATGACCAACAGTAGATGTCGTGCATGGCTCTTTCGAGATTGACCTGCCTTTTCTGGAGGTACCTGAACCCAAGGCGTGGCCCAGGTGGTGGAAGTTCAGTCCTTGATTCAAGCAGTGGGAAAGCTTATTGGGACCCTCCAGTAAGATTGCAGCAGTATCTGAGCCCATTCCCAAGACTGATCCTGCCTCATTACTGAGGGGAGAGAGGATTCCAGACCCAAGCAACTGGTTCTGCTTATTGTTGGGCATCTTGTCCGCTTGGCTCATGTTACAGAGCAAAAATCTGAGGTGCAAAGAGAGAAGAGAAAGAGTGAAAATGCAGGTCTCCTGCTCCCTCCTCAGTGCTCACTAGACTAACATGGGAGTTCCCTCCTCATTAGTTGCTAAAGCAAGCCAGTGAACATTAGTTTTGTTTTGTTGGATAGTTGCAGCAAGCATCCCCCTCCTTTTCCCTCTCTCCTTCCCCCCCCTCACTTCCTCCCCCCCCTCTCTCTCACACACACACACACACACACACAC
>JAJPUD010001584.1:130432-157133 GCA_023553655.1 Myrmecobius fasciatus
ACACACACACACACACACACACACACACACACACCTGGATGGTTCTCAGGGGACAGACTATGGCACTACAAATGGATGTGAAAATACAGATCGTCATTGAAATGAACATATATTTAAAAAACTAGGAGGGGTTTTTCTATAGATATTATCTGATGAGAATTCAAAATTAATGTAAACTACTTCCCTATATATTTATACAGTGTTTAATTTTTAAAAATGTAGGTCCCTGATGTAATACAGCATATAATGATATTTGCAGCAGCGAGTTGGCACAGAGAGCATTGAGACAAGTCAGGGAGACAAGTTCAAATCTGACTTCAGATACTTTCTAGTTGTATGACCCTGGACAAATCACTTAACTGTGTCTCAGTTTCTTCATTTATGGAATGAGCTTGAAAAGGAAATGGAAACCGCTCCAGTGTCTTAACCAAGAAAACTCCAAATAAGGTCATGAAGATTTGACACAATTGAAGCAACTATAAAACACGCTTCAGGAAAACCCCATGTTTCTTAAGGATGATAAAGAGATGAGGAAGCAGACATGTACATATCCCATCCATATTTCAAAAAAGAAGCATAGAATTTTTTAAAGTGAAAGATTGAAAGTTGAAAGGACCCTCAGAGACCATCTGATCTTGGGTTTATAGCAGAAAATTGAGGAGCAAAGATTTTCTTGATTTGCTCTAGGTCATTTGGATTCTGGATTCTGTCAGTTCTCTGTCCACAGAACCAGGATGCACATTTACTCCAAAGTGGGCAACAATTTTACAAAGTAACCCAGCATAAGGGTATTTTATAGATCCCTACATTGGGGAGAGAGATTACACATTGCAATAGGAAAAGACCCTGATTTAGGAGCCAGAATTATTGTGTTCTAATCTACTCTGTTTGTAGGTTATAATAAATGTAATGTATATCTATTAATTAAATCCAATATTTCTTCTAAGGTCCAGGAGGTCTGTCTTCTTGGAGTTAGTATTGCTCATTTTCTTTGATTTTTTTTTTCAGTAAATGGGAGGAAACAACAGCCATATTCCTTACCTAAGACCAAGTGTGACTCCAAGGAGTCCAGACATGTCTCCAGGAAAATAGCCTAAGGAAAATGACGTCAACATTTCTGAATTAAACCACCAAGGTTCACAGAATCTTAAAAAGCAAGAATAGAAAGTGACCTCAGGGGAGGTGGAGTAAAGAAAGGGACATCCTTGAGTTCTCCCCTTATCCTCTCCAAATACCTTTAAATAATGTCTGAACAAATTCTAGAGCATCAGAATCTACAAAACAATGGAGGGAAATTGTTTTCCAACCCAAGACAATTTATATGGTTGGCAGGAAAGATCTGTTATACCAGAGTGAGAGAGGAACAGTCCAGTGCAGACAGGGCTCCAGAAAACCAGGAACAGATCTGGGGTGACCGAATCCTTGGCAGCAGAGGTAATTTCCAGACCTCTCCACCTGAGGTTGTGACGGATTGGACCACAGGTCAGAAAGAGATTTAAAGGGATCCCTTTGCTGGCACCAGGGGCAGAACTCTGTTGCATTGCTTATACTTGAATATAGATCACAGTCCTGGGTCCCACAGTCTCAGTAGCAGGAAGAGTACTGACATAGCAAAGCTTGTGGCTTCTGGAGATCAGGTATCAGTCCAGGGTTAAAAAGAGTACTCGTGATTACCTTTCTCCTATGCTGCACAGTGCTTTGTTGGCAAACACACCTCTCCTACATCATACATCCTTGGATAAGCCAAAAACTTACAGGTCACCAGAATGACCTTTGAAAACTGCTACACAAATAACCTAAAGCTTGGGAAAGTACCCCCTCCACTTGAGAAGCAAAACTACCCTTTAGTATAGAGTTAAAAGAAAAAAAAATAAGCTGGAAAATGAGCAAACAACAGAAAAAATTTCTGACCATAGAAAGTTAATATGGTGAGGAAAAGACAAATATACGTCCAGAAGAAAAGTTAAAATTCCTGCATCCAAAGCATCAAAAAAACTATAAATTGGTTTCAGGCCATGGAAAATCTCACAAAAGGATTTTTAAAATCAAGTAAGACAGAAGAAAAATTGAGAAGAGAAATAATAAGGATAATGCAATAATGAAAAAAAAAGGCAACCGTCTGGTAAAAGAAGCACACACACGCTATACTGAAGAAAATAATCCCTTAAAAACAGACTAGGCCAAATGGCAACAGAGGCATCTAAATCCAAAGAAGAGAAGAATGCCTTGAAAATCAGAATTGGACAAATGGAAAAGGAGGTCATTGAAGAAAACAATTCCTTAAAAGTTAAAATTGGGCAGATGGAAGCTAATGATTTTATGAGACATCAAAAAAAATCCAACAAAATGAAAAGAATGAAGAAAAAAAAAGAAAATGTGAAATCTCATTGGAAAAACAACTAACCTGTAAAAGAGATTCAAGGGAGAAAGTTTAAGAATTATTGGACTCCCTGAAATCATGATTTTAAAAAGAGTAGATATTATCTATCAAGAAATTACTAAGGAAACTGTCCTGATATTCTAGAACCAGAGGACAAAACAGAAATTGAAAGAATCCACCAATCACTTCCTGAAAGAGATCCAAAAGTGAAAACTCTCATTGTGACAGATAAACTAACATTAAGTTTCCACATAAGATTAAGTTTCCACAGAACAGTTAAAATTCAATTCCTCAGAAACCTTGAGCAATGAGAAATAATAAAAAGCTGCGTTTCCCCAGATTGTTGTAAGGCTCAAGGTAATAATGTAAAATAAGAAGTATCTCTGACAAATGAGTTTTCAGAAGAAGAGACTCACTTGACTCCAAATTTTTGATAAGGGGGTCTAGACTAGCAACTGGCTTAAACTGACCAGGGTCAATGCCCAGGAGAAGACTTTTTTATTGTGCTTGCTTAATGATGCTCATGCATATGATTTTCTCCACCCAAGGGGGAGCAATAACAAATTTAGACCCAATGGGTTGGGGAAGAAGGCATTCCAGGAGCTGTTCCTCTGGCCTATTAAAGTTTAAGGTTAGGGGACTAACCTAGAAAAGCTTCCTCTGGCCTTTGTAACGTGCACTACCTCTCAGAGGGGTGTCCCCACATCTCATGAGACTCAAAAGTTGTGTCCTTAGTCCTTTTTACTCTCTCTCTCTCACTCTTCCAATAGGACATCATGAACTTGAAATTGAGTCTGGGGTCTTATTTCTAATATCATGAATATTATGTCGAATTGCAGATCTTCCAGATCAAGGAGAAAACACTGCAAGCAGCCCAAAAGAAATTACTCAGGGGCGGAGCCAAGATGGCGAACTGCGGACAGCTTTCTCTGTGAACTCCTGGGACCTTCCCTCAAACCCAGACAAAGTAAGCCTTCCAACTGGTTTCTGAGTGAGGGCCCCACCAAGCATTTGGACTACAACGCACTTCTATCAAAGATCTACCTTGAAAGAACTCCGGAGAAGGTTAGCCTCAGGGGAAATCGGCCGCTGGTCGTGATCAGACTCCAGCCGGGGCGGAAGTCAGGGCTGCGATAGAGGGGCGGATTTTGGGCACCTAGGAAGCCCCTGGGAGACGCCTGGGCCACTTTGCTCTGCTTGCGGGCAGGTGCTTTGGCAGATCTGCCTTTGGTAAAGGGTGGATCGAGAGCAGCTGAAAACATGGTCCTAGTGCGAATCTAGCCCGACCAGCCTCAGACCGGAAGTCAACTCGGCAAACTGCCCCAGGGCAAATACAAATTGTTGCAGCTTTCTCTGCTTTTGACCAATATCCCAACTTGAAATCATGAGCAAGAAGCAGAAGAGAGCTCTCACCATAGAAAGCTTTTACGGAGAAAAAATAGAACAGTCCCCAGATCCTGACATTATGAAAACAATCCCAGATGAAGCCACAAAGACAGACTTAAGTTGGTCTCCCTTTCAGAAGGCTTACCTGGATGATTGCATTAAGAATCTCAAAAGAGAGCTAGAAGAAGAATGGGGAAATAAATTGAGATCAGGGCAACAGAAATATCAAAAACTGGAAAATAGGACTGGTGAATTGGAAAAAGAAAACAGTTCACTGAAAAACAAGATTGTTGAATTGGAAAAAATCACCAACTCACTGGAAAATAAAAATGGTGAACTGAAAAACAAAATTGGTGAATTGGAAAAAGACAACAATTCACTGAAAAATAAAACTGGCAAAATGGAAAAAGAATGCATTGAATCAAGAAATTCAATTGGCCAGCTACAAAAGGAGCTAAAAAAGATAACTGAAGGAAATAATACGTTAAAAGAAATTACTCAAATATCATGAAACCACAGTCTGGATGACATAAGATTTAGCAGCTGCTATTTTAAAAGACTGGAGAGCCTGGAATCTGCTCTTCCAGTGGGCAAAGGAGCTACCATGACAACCAAAAATCACCTACCCGGTAAAACAAGGTATAATTCTTTTTCTTTTCTTTTTTTCTTTTTTTTTAAATTTTATTTTATTTGCATAACATATGTGTGGGTAATTCTTCAACAATAACCCTTACATAGCTTTCCGTTACAAATTTTTCCCCCCAACTCCCCACCCCTCCCCATCTAGGCAGGATATCCACTACATGTTAATTATGTTAAAATATTGGCAAATCGAATATATGTATACATATTTCCAAACTTATCATTGGTGTGCAAGAAAAATCTTATCTACACAAACGATATATCAGATAAAGGAAACACAATGTAAGCAAACATCAATCAAGGAGTATGAGAATGTTATGTTGTGGTCCACATTTCACATCCCTCTCTCTGGGTGTATATGGCTTTCTTCAGTGAACAATTGGAGGTGGTTTGAAACATTTCATTGTTGAAGAGAGCCATGTCCATCAGAATTGATCGTCATATAGTACTGTTGTTGCCGTGTATAATGATCTCCTGGTTCTGCTCATTTCACTCAGCATCAGTTCATGTAAGTCTCTCCAGGCCTCTCTGAAATCATCTTGCTGGTCATTTCTTACAGAACAATAATATTCCATAATATTCATGTACCATAATTTATTCAGCCATTCTCCAATTGAAGGGCATCTATTCAATTTCCAGTTTCTAGCCACTACAAAAAGGGCTGCCACAAACATTCTTGCACATGTGGGGCCTTTTCCTTCCTTTATGATTTCTTTGGGATATAAGCCCAATAGAAATGCTGCTGGGTCAAAGGGTATGCACAGTTTGATAACTTTTTGAGCATAGCTCCAAATTGTTCTCCAGAATGGCTGTATCCGTTCACAGCTCCACCAACAATGCATCAGTGTCCCAGCCCTCCCACAACCCCTCCAACATTCATCATTAACTTTTCCTGTCATTTTAGCCAATCTGACAGGTGTGAAGTGGTACCTCAGGGTTGTCTTGATTTGCATTTCTCTGATCAATAGTGATTTGGAGCATCTTTTCATGTGACTATAAATAGTTTTAATTTCATCCTCTGAAAATTGTCTGTTCATATCCTTTGACCATTTATTGATTGGAGAATGGCTTGAATTTTTATAAATATGAGACAATTCTCTATATATTTTAGAGATGAGACCTTTATCAGAACCCTTAAATGTAAAGATGATTTCCCAATTTATTGCTTCCCTCCTAATCTTGTCTGCATTGATTTTGTTTGTACAAAAACTTTTTAACTTAATATAGTCAAAGTTATCTATCTGGTTTTCAATTAAGAGTTCCAGTTCTTCTTTGGACATACATTTATTCCATCTCCACAGGTCTGAGAGGTAAACTATATTATGTTCCTCTAACTTGTTTACAAAATCACTCTTTATATCCAGATCATGAACCCATTTAGATCTTATCTTGGTATGTGGTGTTAGATGTGGGTCAAGCCCTAATTTCTTCCACACTAGTTTCCAGTTTTCCCAGCAGTTTTTGTCAAATAGTGAATACTTATCCCAAAAGCTGGGGTCTAACAAAGTATAATTCTTCAGGGGGAAAATGGGCATTCAATGAAATACAGGACTTTCAAGCATGAAAAATATCAGATCTGAGCACAAAATTTGACTTTCAAATACAGGATTCAAGAGAAGCCTAAAAAGGTGAAGGATGAACAGAGATCCTGAACGTTTCTAGATCCAACAAAGATGAATGTTTCCAGTCTTGACGGGTACCTCATGAATCTGAGACTTTGTGAGTCCCTGTGTTGGGTGGTGGTTGCCAAACATACCCTCCTTATAGAAGGAGATGACCAGCACTAAGAAAATGAGTCATGTGTGCCTGGCTGGCCAGAAGATTATTCTTTTCACTCAGTAAAGCCAGAGAGGAAAGTAGAATTTCTTTAGCAGTCTCACAAGCCTCCTGAGTGTCTTTACTTACCAGGAGAAGAATATGGGAATGATAAATTATTTTGTGCATTAAGTATTTGGTAATACATGCAGGGAGGGAGAGTAGGGAGGGAGAGTAGGGAGGGAGAGAAGGGACTCCAGGAGCTGTTTTCCAATCCATATCAGAAGAGGAATCATCTAACCAGCCTTTACCTGGCCTCTGCTTGAAGATCTCAAAAGGAAGCTCACTACCTTCCACTTCCTTGCTTCCCCCTTCCCATTGCAGACCTCACACCAAACAAGACCTGTTTGCCAGATCCCCCATTTTCACTTTGCTCCCACTTATGCCTTCTGGGATCAACTGAGCAAAACTAAGTTGTCCCCCTGGGGAAGCTCTTCAGGTTTTTGGAGACTGAGCTTGTTCCTTCTGAATTTTCTCTTTTCCAGGATGATTACACCCAGCTTCTTCCCTTAGTCCCTCTGTGACATGCATTTGCCCTCTTTGTCCATGCCTGAAGCACATTTCCCAGAGGATGTATTGAGCTCCACTCTGACAGTGACCCAGAGCCCACTGGCACATTGAAGTCATATGCTGGGGGAGATTTCTCCCTGGAGGGGGGCCAAATGGTCAAAGCAGGTAGGGCCAGTGCTTGCTTGTCTCGGTGAATCTCTACTCCAGAGGGAATCTACTGGAGGACTTTTTTCCTCTACAACCAGATCTTGTCCAAAAGTCACTGACACAGTTTTCCCATAAATTTTTCCACCACCTGAGATGATCTAGTTCTCCAAAAGGCCCCGAAAACATTGCATTTCCTGCATCTTGCAAAAGTCGAGGAAACAAACAACACTGACTATAAAATGGAATCAATAGTGTCAATGGTTCTGTGAGTTTTGGGGGGAAAATTGGGAAAAATAAATTGGGAAATCTTTTTCCTCCACTATTTATCATTAAGTTTTCAGTGATTTGGGTGATGAGTTAACTTTGGATCTGGCAAGTAGATCTGGACACTGGGGATGGAAAGGGCTCTTCTGCCCCAATGGGGAAAAAAATAAAAACACTTTCCTCTCAAATCACTTAATCAATATTTCCTCCTCCTCCTCCTGGAGTAAACAGTGAGCAGGAGATTATGTAAATGTCCACAGACCTGAGGATGTGAAGGAGCAACCAGGCTTAAAGTCAGAACATTTTCCAGCTCATTATCTGTGACCCAGCATGCCATATTTAATTCTGCAGGGAGGCTGATCGGGAGCAGAGCACAGGGACTGGTATTGTCTCCTTGCAAAATCAGACTCCTCTTTTCATGGAAGGAACAGATCTTGCCTTAATTCTTAGTCAAGAACTTGGGGAGATGATTTCAGGGAGTGCCTTCCTTATGAAAAGTGGGGACTGACTCCGTTCCAGGCACACATACTTAGCATGCAAGGTTAATCCAATGAACCATGGACGTAACTGGTACCCAAACCACCCCAGGAACAGACAAGGTGCCAGGAGAGGAGCAGAGCTTGAGAAGGCAACGTTGGGCAGGGGGACCCCAAAAACGAAGAAGGTATCACAAGCGAGCAAAGGCAGGGGCACTGAAGGTAGATGTGTTTCCAGCAGCACCACCAGGACGAGTGGGGGATGAAGGCTCTTCTCTAGAGCAGTCTGTGCCATTCTACAATGTTTGGCCATGAGACATCATGGGAAGGTGCAGAGAGCCTTGGAAGTCTGGACACAAGAGCGAGCAAGCTTGGCTCCTGACCCGTGGGATCTTGGGGGAAGCTTGTAACCAAGCAAACTGCTCAGGTGTGTTTGGTGAAAACCCAAGGAAAGTGCTTTCAAAGTCCTAAGGGGGATGGGTATGAACGCCATCAGTTTGCCTAAATGCTTGGACGTGCGAGTGAGCGCTCTGGGCCAACAGGGGGTGTGGAAGCATAAGCCCCCAAAACAATGAGGTTCTGGGGGTCTGAAGAATGGCCAAGAAGAAGCCGGTGAGAACCCGTGGCTTTCTGTGCCAGTCAGCTGGCATCTGCACAACTGTGTTCAGTTCTGGGCAGGGCATTGTTGGAAGGGCAGAGAGAGGCTGCGGAATTTCCATAAGAGAATCACAGCAATGGTGAAAGATGGGAGAGATGGGATACAGGATCACTGGAAACCTGGGCAGCTTTAGCCAGACAAGATGCCCTAGGAGGGGACCCGACCATGGCTTTGTAGAAAGGCTGTCACTGAGAAAAGCGGTGAGAGTGTTCCTGCTTGGCTGCAGAGTTCGGAGCTGGGAATGATGGGTGGAAGCTGTGAAGAAGCAGGTTCAGCTTATGGAGATTAAAAAAAATTATTTTACTTCTGCTTGCAAGAGTAGACAGGGCTGACGTGGGACTTAATGGACTCTGCCCGGAACTGGGTGGCTCCAGGAGGCAGCATGGGGAAAGACAGTGATGGTGTTGAGCCAATTCTTCCCATAAGGAATACACCTCCAGTCTGCAACCCAACCACCCCTTGCCAGCCAGTTCCCTAAGGGGCAAGTGGAACTTGCAGCTGTGAGGAAACAAAGCTGACCCAGAAGGCTCCCCTCCTTCTTGACCCAATTCACCCTGAGAGGAACCTCTACCTTTATACTCTTCTCCCATCCAAGCTTGGGGTGAGGAGTGGATGTGGAGGCGGAAGCTATGGTCCTGCACGCTCTGGCCACCAGCCGAGGTGGGGGGGCTGCCAGCCACTGCCTCCACCCCATCCCCCCTTCCTGGCCCTCTGCTGCTTCGCCCTCCATGCCCCTTCCAGCGCTGCTGTGTGGGAGCCTGGGAGATTGTACACCGAGCGCATCGTCCTGCCCACTGATGGGCTCCAACCTGACTGACAGTCCTGCTCACGGCTGCCCAGGGGCGAGGGCAGCCTCGCTTCCCAACTGCCCAGCCAAGACTTCCAAAGGCGACGAGGGATGGAACGTTTATGTTGTTGAAATGTGCCAGATACGCAATCGGGCCAGTTTTGAAGCCGCGAGTGCCGGAGAACCACGGGATTCAGGAGCGGGTCAGTGTCGGCCCTCCTCATTGCAGTGGTGTGGGCCCCTCGGCCCTTTCCCAGCCGTCTTCTCTCCGGATGCTCCCTTGGAGACTCCTTCCGCCCCGCCAGTTTAACTGCCCCCTCATGCAGACCCCTTGAGCAGGGCTCCTGTCTCCTATCCACAATTACATAAGAGATATTTCAAAGTCAGCCTCCCAGAGGAGTCTCCGACTCAGCAGGCCCCAGCACCAGCCCCCAACACACACATTTCCTCCCAAATGCCCCCTTTTCCCGCAGTCCTTTCCTGTCCCATCACCCTTCCTGTCGGCCGGGCTCATAACATTGCTGTCATACTCGACTCCCGATTTCCTTCCGTCCCACAATTCTATTCAGTTTGCAGATGTCTCAGCCACATCCCTCCTGTCTTTTTCCTCTCCTTGCACGACCTCCCCCTCAGGATGGACAGTTTCCAGAATCTCCCGGCGGGCCTCCGGGTCTCAGGCCTCTTCTCTCCCAGCCATCCTTCCCCAGGGGACTTCCGAAAGTTTCCACCTGACCGCGGCCTTCTCTTACTCCATAAGTGCCGCTGGTTTCCCATTCCTAAGAAAAAAGAGTCAGCTGTTTGCATTTAATCCCCTCCTCAGCTGCTCAGGCCTTCCTTCCCAGAAGGATTAGGGACGACTGGGAGGTTAAATTCCCATTCCCCCGGGAAATCTCCGCTCATCTCTCAGCGAATAAGGAGCTCTCACATTCTCTTCTGCACTGTGAGGATCCGGCTGACTTCTGCACCTTGCCTCTTCCTAGCAGCAGGGAGGGGGAGAAGGGGGAAAGGGGGAGGGACAGGCGGGGGGGGGGGAAGGAAGGGGGAGGCTATTTCTCATCCTTTTTCTCCCAAAATGGCCAGTGCACCATCTTGCCTCAAAGGTCCAGAATGATTGAGAACTGAAACAGACCCTAGAAACCATGGATCTTTAGCCCTTCATTCTAAAGTTAAGGAAATTTGAGGCCCCTAGGGAGGAAACCATGAGTTTGAGTTCCTCTATGGCAGAATCTCATTCAGGACAGGATTCCCGGCCCAGAGTTAGGACAGAGGGCTGACCCTGGAGTCAGCGAGATTCCACTTCCCGAGTCCCAATGTAAATGCTGACGTTTATTAGCTATGTGACCCTGGACACGCCACTTAACCTTATCTGCCGCTGTCTTGAGCTGCATGTGAGTTGGAGCCGTCCAAGTCCAATGACAAGGGAAGTGCCGGGTGCCCGGTGATGACCTGGGACGCCTTAGAGGACTGGGGCATCTTCAGTATCTGACCCAGCTCTAAGCTCAGTTGGCGTCATGGCCATGGGAACAAATTGCACCCATCCACAGACTCCACAAGGGCAGCTCTCCACACACCTGGGGCGGTCAGTCCCCCCCCCCCCAGCTCACCATCTGCCAAGCTGGTTTCCTGGGGTGTGGCTGCCGCCCATGATGCAGCTTCTGAATGCTGTAGGTTGGACTCTCAGGTGGACCTCAAAGATTGGAGAAAAGCTCTGAAAAGGGCTTGACAAGCCCGCCCAGCACGGGGAGTGGTCTTCCTGGTGCACCTGTATGCCCCAAGTATGCAGCTCAACACATATTATGGACATACACACATATGCAATATACATGTGTACAACATACAGACAGATATGTGTACATGATTGTAGGCACATGTGTACATGTGATATGTAGGTGTGTTGTGTATGGTGTCATGTGTGTTATGCATGGATGCATGTGTGTATGTGAAATATATAGATATGTATACACATGATATGTAGACCCATGTGTTTTGTATTAGACCCATGTGTGTATGATGTGGAGGTATATGTGTGCATATGATATGGAGATATGTATGCATGAAATATGTGGATACATGCATGTATAGTGTGCAGCATCATACATGCATGATATAGATGCATGTGTGCATATAAAACCTGCAGTTGTATGCATATGTAGACACATGTGCATAATATGTAGACATATGTGTATGATGTGTGAGTTTTTGTATGTGTGACATGTAGACATGTGTGTGTAATATGTAGATACACCTGCATGTTTATTTATATATGTGCATGATATGTACATATAGACACACTTATCTAACAAGTCTACATAACGTGTTTATACACACACACACACATACTTGACTTGTGTGTGTGTATTTGAAGAACTGAGAGAGAAGATGCTCAGATAAGAAATCTTGGCGAAAAAGTCTAAGAGCATTCTCCCTCGGGGACTGCTGACCTTAGATTTCAGGGACAGTTGACCCAGCCCAAGCCCCAGGGTGATGAAGACGTGTGAGCTTAACACTTAAAGCGATATGAATGATGAAATGCATGGGTTGTAAATGGCAGCTGATGCCCGGGAAAGAGGGGAGCCCCATAACTCTCCAAGTTCAAAGGCAGCCTCTGCTCTTGATTCATTCCCACTAAAATTCCCCTGGTCTTTATGTGCTCGTTTCTACTTCTGAAATATGGGGAAAGGTTTCAAATCATCATGCATATGGTAAGGGATATTGATTGTGTGTGGAGCCATCATAAAAATTCCTTTTATATCCCAAATAAAAAGTAAAATCCAGCGTGGCTGGTGGAGATTTTTTATATATCTTTGGATTATGGCCTGGGCTGCATGACTTAGTGGAAATTTAGTGGCCATGAAAGTGAGCTACAGTGGCAGCCATCTCCCACCTATCATTGGCTCCTATTGCCCTGTATCGCTCTGCATGATCTCCCAAAGGTAAATATCCATTAGAATTGAAACGCCTTCATCGTCCCTAACTAAGCCTTGGGTAAAGCTAGACGGCCATGAGCTGGAAAAGAGCACAGCAGCTTCCCAAAGGGAACGGAGGAAGAAAGAGTTAATGAAATAGGCCAATAATTGGATGGAAAAGCCACTGCAGAATGAGAATTCCCTTCTCCAGAACTCTAGAGGAGGTCGTTTAAAGATTGGATAAGGCAGGTAAGACAGCCATTGTCTATGGAGAAAGAGATCGTTTCAATTCTCTTTGGAAGGGGTCCGTAGTCTTAACTACCAATATGAGATTGCAAATCCCTAATTTTTTTTTTATTAAGTGTAAGGACTGGAAAAGTGGAAGAAGTTGGACTGGCACTAAACGTGATTCATATCTGTACAAACTTGCCAGAAGGTTATTTATTGCCCAAAGCATATGGGGAACCAGCATTTCCTGGCTTCACAGATTGCACTAAAGGAATAAAATGTGTAGATCCATCTTGGATGCTTGCAAAGATGAATCAAGGTAAATTACCCACAGAAGAAAACCCTGAGCTTCTCATGGCAAGGATACAAAAATAATTTCTTCTCTCTTGGGAGTGGGACCTTCATTTGTTTTCATTTCCCTGACTTCTTGGAACTTTATCTGGAGATATTACCTCTCCAAATAATGTTCAAAGCAAGATTACAGTCCCCCAGGACCTCCACAGGAACAGGAAATTTACAGAAAACAGACATCAAAGTAAGGATCTAAGTAAAGGTGGGGGGACGCTGTGGTCCCATCCGCTGGGCTGCATGCAGCATCTCATTATTCTTCATTTCATACCATGAAGTCGTTTTTGAAGTAAATCCGAATCGCAAGTTGGGATGGGAGGGGAATTGCAGACTTACAGAACTTATCTGATCAGAGTTAACACACTAGCTTTTGTCTCCTGAATAATTTGGGGGAGAGATGCCCAGAAAGTCTGCTTAAAGCTTCAAGCATGTCTTATGTCCTTCCTTCCATCCATCCGTCTGTCCGTCCATCCGTCCATCCATCCATCCTCCATCTGCCCCCAGTCAGTCAGCATGGACAGGTAGAGGCGAGGATAGAGTCTGTTGGGGAGGAGAAGGGGATACCAAGTTTGGGAGCTCCCATTGATGAGGTTTCTTGCTGTTTCCCTACTCATATGCCGAGACATTGTGTTTGCACAGTGACGCTCTGCTAGAACGTCACTTAACTGCCAGAGCCAAGAAAATTATTTTTAAAAGAAATACAGATAAATTGATTTTACTTTGAAGAAGTGATTGCTGCAATGAGTGAGCACATTCCCAAATGGTCTCCTCAGGAGGCAGCAGAGCAGGTGACTCCATGGAGTGACCGGGGGGTTCAGAAGGATTTTTCTTGTCATAAATAGTGGCCCCATCCATGTTATCTGGAACTACTTTGCTTCATGCTGGGGGAGTCTGAGAGACCAATCAGCAGGCTGGACCCAGCTGGGGTCTGCACTTGTGCTGTTGCTCATGGAGCCAGGAGGCCTGTGGCTGCCCTGTCTGGGATAGTTGTATGACCCAATGGAGACAGTATTGAGCCCGAGTCAGGAGGAGTCAAGTTCAAATCTGTGCTCAGCTTTTCAACAATAAGGAGATTCAGGGTATTTCCAATAGACACCATGTGCATCCAGAAAGAGAAAGAACTATGGAGACCGAATATGTATTGAAGCATAGTATTTTCACTTTTTGTTGTTTTTTGTTTTGTGTTTTTATTTCCCTTTCTTATTTTTCCCTTTTTGGTCTGATTTTTATCACACAACATGATAAATATGAAAATATGTTTAGAATGACTGCATATATTTAACTTATAGTGAATTACTTGCTATCTAGGGAAGGGAGGAGGTGGGGAGGAAGGGAGAAAAATTTGGAACACAACATTTTGCAAGGGTGAATTTTTTTTAAAATGTTTTTAATAATAGCTTTTTATTTTCAAAACATAAGCAAAGATAGCTTTCAACATTCACCCTTGCAAAATTTTTCTCCCTCCTCTAGACAGCAAGTAATCCAATATATGTTAAACATGTGTGATTCTTCTATACAAATTTCCACAGTTATCATGCTGCACAAGGGAAATTAGATTAAAAAAGAAAAAAAATGAGAAGAGAAACAAAAAGCAAGCAAAGAACAACAAAAAGGTGAAAACACTATGTTGTGATCCACATTCAATAAGGATGAATGTTTAAAACTATCTTTACATAGAAAGCATAATCATTGAAAATAAAAAGGTATTATATTACATATATATTACAAGTATGTACATATATACATATACATAATATATTACACACACACATATATATATACATATATATATACATATATATATATATATAAAATTAAAAAAAATCTGAGTTCAGACACTTTTTTAGCTGAATGAGCTCAGGGTAAATCATTTAACTTTAGTTTGCCTCAGTTTCCTTTGAAGGTTCTAGTATACAATGGAGAAAATGATGGCGCTTACCTTCTAGGATTGTTGTAATGATCAAATGGAAAATACTCGCAAGTATTTACCTCAATGTCTGGCAGGAAGCAGATGATTAACAAGTGGTTGTTTACGTCTTTCCTTCTTTCTCTTTTGGAGATTATTTATAGCAGAATGGAAGGCTGGAGTATAAGTAGTATTTCTTGCTCCTCCCACCTCACCTGTTACCATTAACCATTAGCGTCAGGTGGGACAGTAATATCGTAGCCTCAAATCCTATTAAATTAGTGACTAACACAACAGGAGCATTGGGAGGAAGGAGATGGAGCTAATTATTCCTATTCCTATTCTTTTCTATTTTTTCCAAATATTTTGGGAGTTAATCTCTGTTAAAACCTGTATTATATCCTTTTTTTCCCCTGAAGGTTGTTATTATTAATACTAGTATCATCATCATCATCACATCATTAAATAAGTCAGATAGGGACCCCTTTCCTTAACTACTTTGTATATACAATTTTAGATTTATTTAGCTTTTGCAACTAAAGGCACACACTGTTGCCCTCAATGAACTGTAAACTCCTGGGGAGCAGGAGCCATTTCATTCTTCTCTTTCTGTCTCCTGGGCAGAGCTGAGAGCATGGCATATGTGCCTAATCAATGCTTCTTAGAAGATTATGTGAACAAGCATTTATTAAACAGCTACTGAATACCAAGAACTGTGAGAGGTCCTGGAGCCATAAAGGCACACACAAATGAAACCTTCCCAGGAATAGCTAACATTTAAATATGTGTCAGGCACTTGATGATAAGCACTTGACAATCATTACCTTGTCTGATCCCCCACCTGATCCTTCTCCTGGCATAGTGGTTGTTCAGTTGTTTTAGTTATCTACTACAAGCCATGACCTCCTTTGGGGTTTTCTTGGCAGAAACTCTGGAGTGGTTGGCCATTTCCTTCTCCAGATCATGTTACAGATGAGGAAACCGAGGCAAACAGGGGCAAAGTGACTTGACCAGGGCCAGATTTGACTTGAAAAACTTGAGTCTTCTGCCTCCACGCCTAATATTCTATCCATGGTATAACCTAGCTGTCCTGATAAGTTCGTTGCTATCATTATTCCCATTTTGCAGATAAGAAAACTGAGGCAATTCTCCCATGGTTTATACAGTAAGTGTCTGAGGTCTCATTTGAACTCAGGTCTTCCTGACTCCTGGCCTCATGCTCTATCTAGGGTACCATCTAGCTGCCCTGGTAGGTAATTTCTCTTGTATAAAACAATAATTGTGGAAATACGTATTGAAGAATTACCCATGTTTAACATATATTGGATTACTGGCTATTATCATCCCCATTGTACAGATCAGGAAATTGAGGTAAAGCCCTACCATGATCACACAGGAAGAGTCTGAAACTGGATTTGAACTCAGATATTCCCGACTCCAGACCTGAGGCTCTCCACTTTGCCACCTAGCTCCTGAGCTCCACAAGCTGTGAGTCTATTGAGGGAGACAACCTAGACCATCTAAGTATATTCAAAAATAAATCAAAGTAACCGAGTTTCCAGCAGCTTTATTAATGACGGCCAACTTTAGCCGACCTTGTGCCAACTCAGGTGTCAGAAGCTGCTCCTTGGAGGGTCAGAGGCAGGTGTACCGTGAGCTTGGCTCAAATAGAGCCCTCATTTCAGCCTGGAGCTCCACCCATATATCTTGGAAGGAAGCCCCCTTTAATATTATTCTTATTGCCTCCTGTTTGGTCATAAACTCCTCCCCTGTCCACAGATCTGAGAGGCAACCTCTCCATCACTCTCCTAATTTGTTAATGGAATCACACTTTATTTTATACCTATTTTGACCTTATTTTGGTATAGAGTGTGAGATGTCAATCAGTGCCTGCTTTCTGCCCTTGTGCATTAAGAGATCTTTTTGTGCCACTGGGGATGGGCAGAGGGTAAAAGTCAAACAAAACAATATCCTTCCTGTCCTCCAGCAGCTCCCATTGTAACAACATGAAAACCAGTATGTACGTACAGGACGGGTACAGAGCAGTGGGATGCTGCTATCAGAATGAAGGCGAGAGGGGGCTGGGGAGCATCCTCCTGCCCAAGATCCATGGAGCTGTCCAATTGCTGTTCTTACGTCCCAGGTGGGATCGCGTCACTCACTCCACCACTCCAGAAATCTCAATGGCTCCTTGCAGAATAGGAGATCAGATACAGATTCATCTGCTTGCTACTTAAAGCCCTTCTCACGCTGACTCAAACGTGTCTCACTTTCCTCAATGCTTCCCCATGGCTCCCTCTCACAATCTAAGTCCCAGCCATTATTTGGATGTGGCCCTCCTCCTGCCTTCAGGCTACCTCCCGGGTCTGCTCTTCTTCCTCCCTAGATATCTCCTCAAAGCTCAGCTCAAGTGGTTCTCGGAGACCTCCCCTATTTCACCCAGTGCTCCCTAGATTATTAATATTTATTCAGAATTTGTAATTACTGAGATGAGTGAATCTTGTCCCTCTCCTCCACTAGAATAGAATGACCCTGAGGGCAGGGGCTATTTCATTCATGTATCTGTTCCTCCCACCCCATCTGGGCTAGTGCCTGGTACATAATAGATATGTCCTTAATAAAGGCTTGTTCACTTGCAATGAATTTAATTGAATTAAATATAGTCACATCTTCTGTGGAGGGAAATGTGTTCACAGCTGTTGTAGCAGATTCTCGCTAAATGTATATCCAACTGACTTACCTGGCAATGGGGACTGGATCATCCCTTCGATGTTTAGTGATTCCTCCAGTGTCTCTGAGTTTAATCAAAGGATTAAGAATTGCAATGGAAGGATCTTACATACCTTCCTCTTACAGATGGGGAAACTGAGGCTCTCATGTAACTCCATAACACATAAGTCCTTACAGCCATTAAGTAGCAGAGCCTGTGGTCCTCCCATTACAGTGTCTTGATTTACAATTATAGGATTTGGAACAAAGAGGTCTTGAATCCTCCCTGGACTGAGGAAGTGACATCTGACTTAGGTCCTTCTGGGAATGGAGTGGGACGTCCATGGCACGATCCCAGAATCACCAGATCTCAGGGTTACCAGGGTCCTTCAAGGTACCTAAGACCACGTTGGCCTGAAAATACTAATCAATATGGTGACAATCCAGAGACCTGGGCAAGCTGGGTCTTGCTTTCCCTACAAAAGTACAGCATCTTTCTCCTTGATTTTTTTTTCCATGTAAAATAAAAAGTGTTTAAAACGCAATGAGAAGAGGCCCAGTGTGAGCTAGGTGTCCTGTTCCATTAGCAATAGCCAAAGAAGGGGGGCAGCGTCCCTCATTAGGATGGGGTGGGGGGAGGATAAATGGCCCGGGGATCATTACTTTCTGCAGAGAAGGTCAGGGGTAGCTGGGTGGCCCAGTGAAGAGAGCACCAGGCCTGGGATTTTCAGAATTCAAGTCTGGCCTAAGACCCAGACAAGCCCCATCACCCCATTTTACTCATTTTCCTCATCTATACAATGAGCTGAAGAAGGAAACGGTGACAAGAAAACCCCAGATGGGGTCAGGAAGAGACTGGCCACCAAGAGATGGCCCAGGCCCCTTGTTTGGTGCAAGTTGCTGTGACTGGTGGGGAAAGCAGATGAAGCCGTTTCTGAGCTTCTTGGAGGGGAGGATTCCCTCTTTGTGCCCCTTTTTTGGGCTGAGACTTGCCTTTTCTCTCAGGGGATCTGAAGAAGTGCCTTCTGCCCATCATTTGGGAGAAGAGGAGCCCGTGGGGGACATGGCAACAGCTCATGGGGTCTGAATGATGTATCCAGAGCCAGCAACTACACCGGGCATGGGACAGAGCCCCTCCAAGCTCCTGCCTTCAGGAAGGGTGCCCACGGCAGAGCCAGGAGCTGAAAGTCTGTGTCTGTGGTGGACTCCCCCCATTTGTCATCCCTTCAAGGTAACTGAATGTCAGTCTGGATCCTAGCCACATCCCCATCTGCCCCGTTCTCTTGATCATGAGAGAAGCTTGTCCCAGTGGGACTAGCTAAATGGTACTGGCTAAGTCCAATCTGCATCTCAGCTTCAGGGTCCTCCTCTGTAAAGTGGTCTGATTTGTACAACCTGAGTTAGAGTAAAAGCCCAAGAAGGAGCTGGTCCCTTCTGTCCGAGCCTGTGGGGGGTCCAAGGAGGCAGATTGAGCAGAGACACGGGCTTTGGCAGAGATGGGGGGGACGCTGGAGAGAACAGCTCGGTCTGGCAGTGAGCTCACCGTCACTGGCTCCTGTGCCCTAACGGGAGGCTCTGGATGGGCCAGGATGTGCTGCTTCCTCTTCAGAGGCTGCTGGTGACTCAGGTCAGTGTCTAGAGGCAGAAAGCCTTCCCACAGGTTCTTGTGGATTTTCAGAGCGTCTCAACAGGAGCTCTTTAATTCCACCGATTCTTTCCAAAATCAGAACTTCCAAGCAGGTTTGACTTCCGAGAGTTGGGACGGGAGCTGTAATTCTACAAAGGAGAGCAGCCACCGGAGGAGAAAACGCCCAGGTCCACACAGATGGAGCCCCTGTTGGAGCCGGTCTTTCCTGTCCTGGAGCTCGGGGAACAGCATAGACCCATGGCTAGTGCCAAGCAGGTCTCCCCTACTCCCCCTGGCCCAAGCTTATTCCCTGCCTAGTGACCACCGAAGACTTCTGAATGGACACAATGCCTTCTGGAGCCTGAGTCAGTCACTTCCACAAGGGAAAAGTCACCATGGCTTTTGTGAAATGGTCTGTGCCCAGAAACCGCCTCGGGGGGAATTCTGGGATCTGGATTAGAAAAAGACTTTGATCCCACACAGACAGGGCACAATATCCCATGACCAAGCAGACTCCATTTGGGTCCAGAGAGTGACTGGGGGGAGAACAGGGAGGTAGCCCTGGGCCTGAGGAAAGACGTCCAAAGGGAGAAGAGTGAGAGGAGAGCGACGGAGGGAGCCCGGGAGACTTTCTCAGGTCGTGTGCTGTCAAACACACTGGATGTGTGGCAGGCAATACTTGGACCCAGACCATCCTGCCTCCAGGCTATCCCACCATGCTCTGTCCCAGATGTATTCTCTAACTGTTCCATGGCTTCTGCTCATGCCCAGATGTCTGGGTCCTTTGTGAGGGCTCAATCTATGGAGTGAGATGAGCATCCGATGCTACCCACTCTGCCAGCCAGTGTCCCCTCAGCCCCCCAGGACATTCTTCTTACCAAGACTATCCCAATGGCCACTTTGCTTGTCTCCCTTTTCTCCACCCCCACTCCCCATGAAGCCATGGGATCACCCCACTCCTCACTTCAGAAACTGGTCCATTTATTAAATATAGACTCCCAGTGGTAGTTTGCAAAGGCATCTGTGATGTCCCCCTCTTCTCCATTTTCAAACTTGTTGCACCCTTCCCCGCATTCTAATGACCCACATCCTTCCCTGGCTCTCCTGGGGCTCCGTTGGCCCTAGTCCACGGCTCTGCCCTCGATCCTGGCTCCGTCTGCTGAAGTCCTAGATCCCTGCCCCATGTAAGGTGCCACCCGCTTGCTGGAGCAGTTCGGGACCCTCCCAGCGGAAAGCAAACTCTCCCTCTCCAAACACAGACTGGCCTGGGCTTCTCCTGCACTCCCGGTCCAGAGTTATCCCCTATTTCTCCTTACCCCCTCCCCATATTCTAAACTGCTCCCAAGCAGGATGGATCAGTCTGCCTCACCTCTCTCTAGGGCTGAATACAAAGCTTTAGAGACTGCAAGGGCTCACTGTGTCTCCTTTGAATTCAATTATTCTGAGACATGTGACCTTAACTTCACAAACCTGTAGAAGAAGGATCTGAGGAGGGGAGGAAACAGAATTTTCTGTTTCTTCTAAGTCCCGGCACAGGCCGGGAAAACCCAATATGTGCATTTCTTCCTCCACAGGAGAGTCCCCCCAAACTTCAAAGACCACTGTCAACAACCTCCCCACATAGTGGACTTTCTTCCAGACTAAGCACCCCAAGTGTCCACCTGACTCCCACGTCCCCCATCCTGGGTGTCCTTCCCAGGACACTCCCCCACTCATCAGTGGCTGCTTCCAACATCCCTGTGACGGGGAGACCCTCTGGGGTCTCGTCCACGGTGGATCTCCGGCCTCTCTTGGGAAGCCCAGGATCACATTAGCCTTTCTTGGTTGCTACATGACACACGGGGAAGCTCCAGTTTGCTCAGACAAATTGCTCTCTCTCTCTCCCTGTGCTTTCCTATCGTTGGGATCTTGTAGTCGCCCATCTTTCCCCTTCTGTCTGCTTTGTTATTCTGATTCCCAACAAGACTGATTTTTCTTGAAGTGACAATAAAATGGGAGAGAACTGGCAGTGTGTGTGTGTGTGTGTGTGTGTGTGTGTGTGTGTGTGTGTGTACCTTCACTAAGCAATTCCTAATTAGGTATTAGAAATACACCCGGGAACATGACAGCGGAGATGCTCCTGGCCCTGCGCCTCTAATTGGGAGGAGTGGAAAGGAAAATTGCACTGGGGTTCGGGTACGTCTTCATTTCCTTTTATTTTTCTCAAGCCTCCCAATTTTGGGGGGCTGGGAAAAAATCTCCTGGCTTAATTTCAAGAGACAGAAATGGAAATAGAGAAATGAAACCTGCAATCGCTTGGTATTTAAAATCACAATTAAGTCAGATTCATATTTGGAAATTCAGATTCAAGCTAAGTAAGGTTTCTTCTGGAATCTGGATGAGTATTCTATTCCTCTGTGCAAGTAACATCATTTTCATTTAAGTTTTGAGAAAAAGGGAGTCTCTGATGGTAGAGACTCGAAGACTACATGAGATGGTGCTGGAGAACACGGGTGGGGGATCACTCTGGTTTAAAATATTTATTAATTAAAAAAAAAGTTAAAATATTTATTTATACAAAGATGATGAGAAAAATCTCATGCAAACTCTGGGCATACAATAAAAATAACTGAAATATTCACATGATGATTTTTTCTTTTTTTACAAAATAACTCATTTGAAAATTATCTTAAACAAGAAATCCAAAGGGTGGTATCGATTCCCTCTCTGGGCTTGAGAGCACCTTTCAGAATAACGGGACGGCCATCCCTTGCAAACTGCCATCATCCTCCAAGGTGCATGTGTCAAGACTGGCACGCTCATCACTGTGATTTACGACTAACACGCCGAGACGACTACTCAGAAAATGAGACATCGACCTATGAACGCTGGAGTCACGGAGACCGAGAGCACGGCCGGCCCTTCCCTAGAATGTAAATGGATGCGACGCACTCTTCAAAGTCAGGTTAAGAGAGCCGGGAGAATGGCAGAGATGGCATCTGTTTCTGCTCAGTTACAAATCGGCATTGGATTTATAATTTGTGTATATTACAAGATATTTGCATAATTAAAACAATTAAGGGATTGACATATCATGGCAATTAGAAATACATCAGACACTGAATGTTGTACAAAAGAGAGCTTCAATATGAAACAGCAATCCTTTGAGATCCGGCCGTCCCCCTTAAACAGGAGGACCCCGGCAGGATGGGGGCTCAAAGGCTTCCTCCACGAGGGTGGGCTCTGCTCCAGGACTCGCTCGCTCTCCCCTGGGATCCCCAGGAGGCTCCCGCGGCTCCTTTCTGCCGACTCTTATCTCATTTTGCGCAGTCTGAGCCTGTTTTCTTTGTCTCTCTTTTTAAGGAGAATTATGAACTGGTTGAAAAAATGTTCTTGGTCCTTCTTCTTCTGAACAAGCCGGAACCTTTGATCTCGGCCATATTTCTCAGCAAATTCTTTGAACGTCGTTCTGAAAAATTTAAAAGCAAATCTCAAAGTAACTCATCTTTTTCAGTCGTTAAAATAAGAATTGTAGGTTTCCTAGAGAGCAGAAAAATACACGACTTGAAATATGGGATTCTGAACCTGGGTGCCGCTTTGGATGCTGGTTCCTCCCACTAACATAGATAAATCCCTTGGTTCTCTGAGCCTCCAATTTGCCATTTTTCAAGTGGGGCTAATGATACCACTAATGTCTACCCCTCTTTGGCCAATGTGAAGAAAGCATCAGGAAACCTTTTGTTCCAGAGCATGGATTCTTGCCTGGGGGCCTATTAATTTGTTGTTGTTGTTTTCCTTCCAATATTGTTTTAAGTATCTTTCACTATGCTTGGTATTCTTTGTAATCTTGTGCTTTTCTCCTCTGCATTTAAAAAACGTGACTAAAAATCACCAGTCTGATTACCAAAAGGATGCCTGATATCTTGCCCCTATCCCACAAGAGGCAAAGAACCCCATTCTAGATGATTGTGAGCTTTTTGCTGATTATTCCTTTACTAACTGGATTATCCAAGTCATCCCTAATCCAGGAGGGACCTCTTCTAGATGGCCAGAATTTATGTCCTCCCAGTAAAGAGCCGAGGCAATCCAAACCCATGTGAACATTTCACCGTAGTGGTTTTGGAAGTTCTGGTCCATGATAAAGAAAGCAATAACACACACCCTCATCCCAATCATCACAACAGGTAGGTCTCCTCTAGTCTCAGAGCTGGAGGGGATATGGAAGACATCTAGTCTAATGTGGACTGATGCTACTTTCCCATTCTTTCTTTCCAAACTGCAAGTGTTTATTTACCCTTTCATTTATTCCTCTTTTTTGGTCTTTGTTCCCTCTTTTCTGGAGCAGAGCAGACACATGATACAAGTTTGAGTGAAACTGAATTCTCACCATATGCTACTATCTCCCCTATGGAGTTGTTGGAGTGCCATTAAAGTCCCTTGCACTTGCTATTTTAACTAATAAATATTTGATTAGTAAAAGTTTAAGTGCTTCTTCCTCCCCTGGTGAGTTCAAGGAACACACAGATACAGGGAAGGAGGGAACTAAGCACTTTGTACATGACAGATTGGGAATGGAAGAAACATTTTTCTTAATCCATGAACAAGAACCTCAAAACTCAATGTATTCCTTATTAGTCACTTAATTGTGGGCAAGACACAGAAGTTGATAGCCAAAGCAGCTGCCTCCTCTTCCTACCCAGCCCCAGCCCCACCCCCAGCCAAGGCAGAGAACAATGTTTGGGGCTTACTTGGGTGACAGCTTGGACTCCTCCAAGAGTTTTCGGAATTCCTCTTTGGCCAGCAGTAACTTACTTTTCTTTTCCTTATACTCTTCTTTTATTCTGGTTTTAACAAACTGTTCAAATATCTTTTAAAAATGTCATTAAAAGAAGAAAAATCATTAGCAAACATGTCTAGTTTTAGAATTCAATTCAAAGTACTTGGTATACCCTGCAAATAACCTGGGTTTGATGTAATAACTGATTTTTGCCACGCTTATGGTCTTAAAGTTCATTTGTGTGGAAGGAAGGAAGGAAATAACTAATTGTGACTCTGAAAGTGGCTTTCCAACATACGCATCGAGACAAGCTGAGAATCCTTCCATTATGGAGGATCACAGCTGGTGTCTAGAAACTGGGAGATACATGGATATTTGAAATAAATGAGGTGGGTTGTCTCAAGTCAATGAAGTCTCCAAGGGTCAGCCAGAAGGAGTGTCTGGCCAAGGTAGTCCAGTTAGAGAGTACAGAGTCATTATTTGAGTCTGTTTCTTCTGAAGAGAAATGCAGTACATCTTCTATAGAAATTGATTTTCTTATAAGCAAAAAGCTACCTTTTCACTCAGAAAACAACTGGATTTCCATATTATAATCTTTCTAATCTTGGGATTCAACAAATACTTCTAACATTTAGGAATACATTGCCTTATAAATGTATTCAGTTCTTTCTGAAGCACCACAACTCAATTACAGCATTTAAAACCTCCCACTCCTGTGCTATAGAAGAAAGAGCCCTAATTGAACACTTTAACAAACCCAGCTAGCATTTCCTTCTGCCAAGTGACAGTACCATGAAAAAGAAAAAAAATCAACTCTTAATTGATTCCTCACATTTCAGGTTGTAGAGTCACGTGGTCCCTGGGACCCTGGGTCTGGATGCGCCCCTTAAGGATGATGGAAGTTATACAGATGTCTCTGGTCTCTTAAGCACATGCTTTTGCCCCCCCTGGTTCTCATAGTTCAGAAAATGACATGTCCACATTCAAAAAGTGGGCAATAGTACAAAAAAGCTTAAACATATCAGTAATCTTAAAAATCCAATGCAACATAATGGGGTTGAGCAAGAAAGTCACCAATACATCAACACTAATTGATTAATTAGTTCCCTAATCAATTAGTTGTAATTGTGAGCTTTTTCCCCTAGAAGGACCAGCTCTATTTAAAGGCAATTAATAAATGCTTGTGATTACTTCTTGACTATTGTTTCAGATTGGTCTATTCAATTTAAAAATCTTAATTATTTGAATAAGAATCATTAGAATGATCTGTTTCAAATTTCTACTATTAATTTTTTTCTTTCTGTTCATTTTTGTTGTTTCTTTGTTGTTTTGCTGTGTATATCTGATATCTAGATGCTTTTTCTCATAGAAATAAAGTTTAGATTTCCCATAAGCAATTTTAGCCCACTCAACACACTTCTTTTAAGTGGCTTTTTAAAATGTATTCATCAGATATGTTAATTCGATCAGATTTTTTTCAAAGAATGATAAATCTCTAAACTACATGTCTGAGGGAGATGAAGAAACCAAAATTCTGTCCATTAATGAATGAATCCAACAAAATCTAATTCCCTTTCACCATCCTGTCGAGTAGCTAATGAACACTTTAATGAATTAGATGAACCAAGAAGATTACAGCTAATGTCCATCAATGAATAACAAATTAATGGCTATAAATAAGAGAAGAACTATTCCACAGAACTATATTGATTATGTTGTCTAGAATCTGAAAGGACCTTAGAAATTTTCGGGTCTGTATATTGTACAAAGGAAATGAAAACAAGCTCTGAATAAGGAGCACCTTGTCCAAGGTCATACAGATAGTAAGCAAGAGATTGAATATTGATCCTTTGAATCCACAATTAAGCTTCTTTGACTCTTTATTGCATGTTATTGTATGCAATTGGAATCTGTTGGAGCATTAAAATAAGAAGCCGTGTTCTTGTTTTCATTTGATGGATGGCTTTTATGTTATGAGTCTTGCTTTATTTTAAACATTACCAGGTTTCATTAAGGTTCCTCCAAACCGAGACCATGATCAGGAGAAATGCCCAAGAACATTGATCTGATGATCACTAATGGACATTTGCCAGTCAACAAAGATGAAGCTCTTGCTTCTAAGTGGTTCCCACTGTAGGAACCCAAGCTCTCCAGGATGTAGCACAATTCAGCCTTTTCAGACTTCTCCAGATTAGTTCCCTTCACATGTGTTACTCTGACAAAGTGGAATCATCCCTCCTGCTGGACAACTGCCTACCACCTCTTGCCTCCACAGACAATTCCCTATTCTTAGGAGTTCCTTACTCCCTTGCTTTGCCCACTGAAACTGTACCAGCTTTAGCCCCTACTTCCTCTTGGAAGAATGGCTGCTTTTCCGAGGTTGGCAATGACTGTTCAACTCAGAAATCAGTTTGTTTCACATTTAACTGATGCAATTAATGCATAACATCAAATTTACAACTTCTCTGTGAGGATATATTTTGCCCAAACTAGACCAAGTCTGATGTATAAAGGGATTATGTCTTCTCAAAACTGCGCCCTTCTCCCACACACTAGTAAAGTGCTCAGCAAATACTGTTGAAATATTGCATGTGTCCATGTATGTGTACATACACACATACATGTAGTCCATAGGTACATATATGCACACATACACAAATATAGTCATTAAATATCTATAAATATATTTACTGAATACATGAATATCATGGCTTTCATGTCCCATTAAATATAAGGACTATAAAGAGTGTGTATATTTCAGGCATTGATAAATTATGTTTACCAAAATTTATCATTTTATTATATACCTTGGAAAAGCAACATTCCATTTTCTGCCTTTCTCAGACTCCTCCCCCTCATCCTACCCCAACCTTGGCCTTGGTAGAAATTCAAATATTAAGACATAGATGCCCTCCGCAATAGTTCTCCTTTGTAGTCATGTGAGCACTTAAAGAAGTACAATTGAACGCCTCTTTCTGGGACAGGTTAGGGAAAGGACATTTTGATATGACAACAAAGTGAGGATGTTGGTCCGGATGGGTTGAAAATATTCAATTTCTAATAACCTAAAAAAATCTTTCCATTTTTATCTAATTACACAAAAGTCTGCTCTCTCTCTCTCTCTCTCTCTCTCTCTCTCTCTCTCTCTCTCTCTCT
>JAJPUD010001584.1:157143-172158 GCA_023553655.1 Myrmecobius fasciatus
TCTCTCTCTCTCTCTCTCTCTCTCTCTCTCTCTCTCTCTCTCTCTCTTTCTTTCTGTTTGTCTCTCTCACCTATGTCTGTCTCTCTTCTAGGTCATTTTCAAACCATGCTACCCGCTCTCTCATTCCCAACCTTCTCCTACAATTAAACCTCAGACTCTAACTCCAACAGTTCCAATTGATCTTGCCCTACCTCCCCCTCCTGCTGTAACCCCATCCCCTTCTCTTTTAGCATTCCCTTGTTAGAATAAAAGTTTGTTGAGGTCCAAGTCTCTCATGGTTTCTTCTATTTCCATCAAGAGGATTTAGAATAGTGGCTCCCACAGAATAGGAAATGCATACATGATTTTAATTCATTAATCTTTCCTCACCCATGATTTGTCTGTGATTTTTCTGGCCCTGTTTGACTACCGTCCTTTGAAAGAATAGTGGCCAAACCTGAACACAAAACTTTGACTTAGGATAGAGGAGATGACCTCAGAGAATCACCCCCGGGAACTTCTAGAGAGTTTTTAGTTGCATGTGATAATTTCCCACTCCCGACACATCTTCCCAGGGTGACAGGAGTACAGGACTTCAGGGAGCTCACTCCTGCCATTTACCTTGCTGCTTCCTGATGGGAAGAGCTACAGCAGGGACTCCCATTTGCAGATTTCAGGAAGGTGGGTCAAAGCCAGTGCTGGCCACAGGACACAGACACTGGCACTCCCCATGAGGGAATAATGGGCCTGGAGTATTCACACATCCATAATTTCTGCCCACCCCCATAAAAACTCACCTGCTTGCGCTCATCAGAATTAAGGAGAAGGTAGCGGGGGTCAAATACTATTTTGTGTAGTTCTTTTTCCCAGGTGGAAAATGCTGACACCTGATGGGAAACATCAGAGACGTGTTGTCAGGACCTACTAGGTGCAGACACAGGGAAATCACTTAGTAGTGTCCAATAGCAATAGAAGCAAAAGACCTCAGTACTGTAGGACTCCAAACATAAAGGGTCATAGGTGACAAAAATTCTAAGAAAGTCAGTATCAGGAGGATTACAAACATTTAAATTGGGCCAGTCATGCTAATGCTCTTTGCTGGGAGAAAAATCCCCATACTTTGTGCTGTATGTGGTTCATTGTGATGGTTCTAGTGGCTTGAGTTGAGTTCTATTCACTTATAATGATGGATTAAAAACCTGGAGTCTTGAAATGATTAAATCTTTTTAGGAAAAAGCTCCACCTCCCAGCCCTTTGGTGAGTCCTCCAGAAGGCTCTGGAGGCCTGAAGGGCTTCCAGAATGACAGTGAAGTGGGAATTTGCCCCTTTGTCCCATTAGAGGGAGAATCCTGAGAACATCTTTATTGGAACATTAACCATGTGAAGCAACTTGATGAGAACTCCGAAGCATTTTTCTCGTTGCCAGAGATACAGAAACAATATGGAAACCGGGCCTTCTCTTTGGTAGTTTACAGTCTTCAAGAGAGGTGCTGCACATGGAGAGATTACTAAATGCAACGTGGGCAAAATGTAAGAGAAGATCCTTTACAGAGAATGAGCATGTCAATAATTGGGAAGCCCCTCACTGGCCTGGTCTCCTGGGCTGCCTTTAGGAAGAAGGTGGGGACTCCTGGATGGTGAAGGAAGGTGGAGGGCCCCCATCCCTGCAGACATTCTCCCTCCATCTGAACCCTGGAAGACTGTGGTATCTGACGAGTAGGACTGAAAAGTGACTGAAAAAATATCCGCAAAGATTGCTTCGGAAGCCTGAATCCAACCCCGGGGCGAGTTCTGCATGTTTGCCCAGTGTCCTGAGAACTCCAGCAGCCCGGGTGGCTGGGGCATCCAGCAGGGCCATCACAATGCCAGGAGCGGATCCTCGGAAAGCCTCCTGCTCCGGGGTCTGCTCTTCAGGAGAGGAAGTAGGCATGGGTAGCACCTACTATGTGCCAGGCTCTCTCAGTAGGTCATTTCCTCTTCACCATAGCCTGGGAGGCAGGTGCTGTTGTCACTCCTATTTGGCTGGATTACATCAGCTAGGTCTGGTCAGCGAGTGCCCAGAATGGATATGGATCGAGGAAGACCACAGTTTAAATCTCCCCTCTATACTGACTAACGGAGTGATCCTGGGCATGTCACTGAACCACTTTCAGCCTCAGTTTTCACCTATAAAATGGGGATAATGGACAGCAACTCCCTTCGAAGCTGACTGTGAGAATCAAGTGAGAATATGGTGTTTATGCAGACTTTTGCACTGTCACTCGTGTCCCTAGCAGTGATACAGAATTAAACCTTAAGTGACACAACTGGAGAAGTGCCCAAACATAGAGTACCATGCAGATGCCCAAGATGGAGTCTTAAAAGGAGTCAGGAGTCCTGAATGTGAATCCTGCCTTAGACACTGACTAGCTATGGATCTCCGAGCAAGTCATCCTCAACTTCCTCATCTGGAAAATGGGGATAATATCTTGATGAATGTGACTTAGGAAGGTGATACCTGCTATGATCCTCTGGGCAGGGAGAAGGAACCAGTGTCAGAAGCCTACTCTTATGGTTGACAAGAAGCCCCGAGCCCGTGGCTCAGCCGTTGTTGGAGGAGGAGAGGATTAGACTGAAACCTTCTAAGCTCTGAAAGATCCCAGAGGATCCCTCAGAGGTCCTGGAGCCCACGCCAAGGACTGTGTCCAGCTGAGCCCAGTCTATGACCACAGCACCAAGGAATACCCAAACCCTGGTTCCGGTGAGCCAAGGAGTGACTGTGCATTAGCTCAGACCCATCGGGACTAGAACAGGGTGTGATGAATGTTTTCTGTTAACGACTTTGACTTTGAGCTCAGTCTCCCCAAGATCAAGTTCCTCTGAGGGAGAAGGTAGCTCTAAGTGTGGCTGGGAAATGTAGGAACTTCTGCTTTCAACATATCTTCTAAGGAGATAGCTGTAATGGGAATTAGCTAACTTAAACTGGAATATTATTCGTCCAAGTGGCAGTTGATAATGTGGGGAATGAATTCGAATGGTGTCTTAAGTTAAAAGCTGTAGATTCTCCCCTGTACCCTCCCGTAACAAAAATTGGGGAATGGCTGAACTAAGTGTGGCGGAAGAATCGGATGAGATGCTAGTGTGCCATAAGAAATGATGAAATAGTGATTTTTGAGAAACCTGGAAAATATTTATATCAACTCATATGGAGCGAATTGAGAATAAGATAATGTATAATGTAGACATGCTGACATAAAAGCAATGAACTCTTAAAAGTTAAAAACAAAACAAAATCAAAATTCTGATCAATATAATGACTAACAATGATTCCCAAGAATCAGGCTCCTTTTCCTGACAGAGATGTGATGGATCAAATAGGAGGCATAAGACACACATTCAGGACCCCCCCAATTTTTGTTTTTTTTGTGCATATTTATTAGAGAGTAGGATTTTTCTTTTCTCATCAGGAAGCGAGGTGGAGAAAACATAAATGTACGTTAATCGGAAAAAAAAAAACATTTTTAAAAGAATGCAATATCTAGGCCCTTAAAGGAATGATTATACTTTTGTATAATAACCCAGTTCATGAAGAAAAGGATGACCTTTCCTAGGTCGCATGATGTCGAGCCATGAAAATCAGCTGTGATGAACGGATACTGTCCTCCATGGATGAGTTATGCTGGCCGTACAGACACATTTCTTCTCGTGGCCCATTTTCTACCATCACAAAGACATGAAATGTGTGTCTTCTCCCTTTCAGTACAAACTGTTCTTCACACCTAAACCTTCAGGAGACATTTTGGGACTTGGATTTTTGATTATTTTCATGCTTCCATTCTAACATCTAACAATCCACCGGGGCTTCCATTCATCTTCTAAGCAGGCGAATGTTATCGGACAACAGCCTGTTGGTCAGGAGGATGGATGGATGGATGGGAGCAGGAATCTGCATTTCCATGTTATTTGTATTCCTTCTTCTGTTGGAATGCCAGCACCAAACGCAACAGCCAAGTGAAATGAAACTGGAAGAGATCAGGCTCCTCATTAGCAAAAACCTCCCAACCCAGGAATCACCGGCACGTTGGTGAGATGATAGAAATTTAGCCAGCTGGCTCTTTTCATTTGACAGATAGGCAGGTCTCTCAAGCAGAGCTAATACCACATTTACATTAATAGAATACTGTATTGGTATTTGGGTTAGTTTCCAACATAAAAGAGCTGGAGAGCTTCAGCATTAATAAAGTTAAATGAAATTTCCCTTACATTTCCTCAAATGTTAATAATGCTATTACGTCTTACAGGAGATGGGTCATGGCCCCAGGTGAATAAGTCAGTCAGGAGCGGCTTACCGGGATGGATTCTGAAATTTAGAATTCTGCCGCTCAGCAGCGGTATCGGTTCCATCACAAAAGCACACTTGGTTAAAATTGATTGATAAACTCATGCATTTGAATCCAATCGTCAATAAAAGCACCATGATTTAAAGTGAGAGGCTATCTACACTGACTGATTTCCAAAGCAAGGGCAAAATTCTAGGCTTTGGAAACTGTAGGGGGAAAAATGCAATTGAATTCAATTGAATTGGATTATAAAACATGTTCTATTACGTTGTTTACAGAGGGAAAGCAATGGAAGAAAAAACAAACAATGGCTTTATTTCTTCACAGATGAATTCTCAGCAAAGAGCTGTTGTTTTTTTTTCCTTTCAGAATACAAGGAATTATGTCTTTGCTATATCAGTGAATCATTAATTATTTAATTTGTACCTGCTCTGTGTTTGACGATGAGCTGAGAACAAAGATGCTTAATGGAGGGAAAAGATGCACAGACATTAAACCACTGAATGGGTGCCCTTAGGAGTAAGGGAACTGGTCAGTAGGGCCACTAAGCTGCTTTCAGTGACCTTTGAGAGACCATGGAGAACACAAGAGGGATGATGTGCTTGGAGAAGAGCGTATGGCCCGAGTCTACAAACAATCAGCCAGTGAGTTGGATTTTAATTCCTGATAAGTATATTCTTAGAGAGGTTATTCATGACCACCTAGAAAAGAGATATTGATCTCAAAAACCTATGGAAAACATGTGGCCATAAGGTCTGGAGAATGACACAAAGAAGTAGCTTTGTAACTAGCTGGGGCCACTATCCCCTCCAGAGGAAATGATAAATAATTCCCTATCACCTCAGAAGTTGGCCTCCTATTGGGTGAAAAGGAATCAAGGATATTAAACATTTTTAGAAGTGCCTTGAATAATGGAAGTTTAGTTTTTACCAATAAGATGATGTTGGTGGGTATATTGAAAGCGATGCATGCTGAATTCAGGGGTCATTTGAAAGGATTATGGTTGTTCACTATTGAGTAGAGATGACCTTGAGGGTGAGTGACAGCTGCTTGCAGACTCTTCCATGACCATCATGGGGAAGAAGAGCTAAACTTATCTTGTCAAGTCTCAGAGGGAGGAATTGGATCAATGGGAAGAAAGTGTTTCTTTTTTCTTTTTTTTTTAAAGTAAATGTAGATGCAGAAAGTGAAAAAGAGTTTCAGATGATTAACTACCTATTTTCCATCAGTGACTCTCCTGTGTTTCAAGGACATGAACATCGTGCCTTACTTGGGGGAGCTGAGAAGCTGATTACCTACAATTTAATCATCATGTAGACTAAGTTTTTGATTTTCAACCTTTGCATCTCATCCTCAGTTGCCTCTCCCCTCTGATTAAGAGGGCTGGAGGGCCCCTCCATTAAATAACCCCACCCCAAAGCCTTGGAGGATGCATAACTTTCCAAGTAACTTCCTATTTTCCATCACTGGCTCCACTTGCTTTCCTCTCCAGGGATATCATGCTCCTGCAGCAAGTACACCCTGGCAGTCACTGTCCCACCCACTTTCAGCTACCTCTTGTGTATTTTCTTCCCCGATAGATTTGAACTTCCTCAAGGGCATGAACTTTTTTCATTTTCTTATTTGTATTCTCAGGGCTTAGCACACTGCCTGGCACAAAGTAGGTGTTTAATAAATCTTTATAAAATTGAATCGATTAGAGCTATTCAATCGTGAAATGGGCTACCTTAGAATAGACTGGGTTCTTCTTCATTGAAAATCTTTGTGTACCCAGCCAGCCACTGGGAAGCCATCTATGAGGTTTGTAATGTAAAACCTAACGTCTCTTGGTAGTTTGCCTATATGATCAATCTCTCTTCAAAGATTGATCTTTTATGATTTTATGATTCTACAATGCCTTATAGTTCCTCTCAATATGATCCTACTAAATCTCCTATATGCAGGTCTTGTTATTATGTTATAAATTGAAAGCCATTGTGGACCAGAGGAAAGCGGGCTGGACTTGGACTAAGCAGATATTACTAAAAACATCAACTTTGGTCCTCAAAACTCAAGTGACCTCAGGCAGGTCAATGAATTACTCTAGTCCCCAGTTTCCTCATTTGTACATGTAAAGTTTTGGTCAACTGATCTCTACAGTCAGTTTGAGCTCAATATTTATTATTTGTAATTGTGCTAAAAACACACACATACATATACACAAATGTGTATGACTACATACAATGTGTGCACATGTATTATGTCTACACAGACTCCATTCTATTCTTTATCCCTTCCTTCAAAGCATTGTTGGGGGCTCACATAAACAAAATGCATGTGTATCTCTCTGAAGGTACTTACTATGTGACAAGAGCTAGTTTGGTTGATCTTATTTTCCTGCTCTTCTCAATTTTTTTTATGAGATGATGATGATGATGAATTCACTAATCAAAAAGTTATTAAGCAGAGCCCTGGGAATCGGAATAAGACACATGTCTAAATATTATTCTCTGAAGCTGCCTGAAGAGAATGACTTTTACAAAAATATACCCATGCATTGTGGGAGAGGAAAGAGGAGAAAAGTGAAAATTGGTTGAAGGAGCTGAGGCTATTAATTCTGAAAAATCAAAGCCTTTGGATCACCTTATCTCACCAAGATGTCTTACTGAACGAGAATTGGTTCAGTTTGGTCTCAGAACACTGAGCTAGGAGATGTAGTAGGAATCTGGAGAGAGGCAGACAGGGAAAATAAAAAGCTATTTCCACCATGGAAGATCAAGGAAGCTTTTGTCACAGAGGGGACACTCAGGTGGGGACATTAGCAGACTCAAAATGTAGGGAGTAAAGAAAGGAAGGCTTTTGGGGAGGCATGGTGAGCAAAAGCATGGGAAGACAAGAATAAGACGCAGAGAAGAATCCATTTTGGCTCAAGTGTAGAGTATTGGAAGGGAATGGAGAGAAAAATAGAAGAGACTAAGTTTAGAAAATTAAATTAGATCTTACTTGTGGAAGGTTTCCAATACTGGAAGCAGGAGCTAGAGTTCATTTTTCTTTCAGTAAGCTTATTCAATGGATTTGATCCCTCTCGGGGATTGTTAACTTTCTTCTTTCTCTAAAATACTCCTTTATCTAGTCAGTTGTTACATCTCAATGGTTAAATCTACCTCACAAAATATCCCTTCAGCTCCACTTTCACTCAATCTCCTTTTTGTACACCTGCATTTACTTTCACATAAGTTACTAAAAGGTTTCTCTAAACCTTGCCGATTCCCTGTGCAGTCCATCCTGCACTCTGCTTCAGAAATAAAATCCCAAGTACATCCCTCCCCACTCAAAATCCTCCAGTTGCTCCCCATTGCCTATGGGATAAAAGGATATACATCTGCCCCATTCATGTACAAACACACAAACCTATTCATTCTACTCAGTGTTATGGCAAGAAATATCCCCGTAGATCTTTTATGTGGAGTGTTTTGAGAGGAGTCCACCTCCCCATTTTGCCTTCTTGCAGTCACCTTGCTGCCCTCAGTTATGCTTTTCTTCCCTCAACTCCCCATCTTTACCAGTCAAAGGAGGGAGTCTGTGGGCCAGTAGTCCACATGCTACAGGGTATAGGTGGCTGTATTTCTCTGAGCTATTTAAAGTTCTCATTATAATTCACGCTGCATGCACATTTCCATGCTCTGTGTCCCTTTTCATTTTGGAGAAGAAATCCAGCTGGGTAGAAAAAGAGTCCGGACTGCTTTTTGTACCCACAAGGCAGCTCAGGAAATCAGAGGCACTGGAAAAACATTTGAGGAAAAGGTGACTTTTGCCTTCTCTCTCTAAACTGAAAATTTAGCTCTAAATTTGTCAGAGGGCAAAGCACCACCTCGTTTTGTTTAAATTATTGTCTTTATCCCTACAAATTCCCAGAGAAAATAAAAGATAAAATCCAATTCAGCACCCAGTTGAAAAGCCTTGTGCTCAGGTTCAAGGCACAAGAATGAAAATAAAATGGTCTGCCTAGGTTCTTGGAGGATGACATAGCTAAGTGGACTTTGTGCTTATTAACATGTGCTTACTTCTTCAGGAGTTCTGGCCAGAATGATTTGGAGGCCTTGGACGTAGAGAACTTTGGCTCTCCATAACATGCATCCATATATATAGTTATGCACTCTTACAAGCCAGGATATAGAGGAATATTGCATCTTTATACAAATATATGCCCAAACACTCATTTAATCACATATGTGTGTATATATGTATATATGTGTATATATATATATATATATATATATATATATATATATATACACGTGGATGTGTGTATATGCTCCCAGACTTATAGATTGCTAGAATTAGAAAGCTCCTCAAAATTTATTGTGCCCATTCCCTTTATTTTAAATTACAGCTTGGAGAGGAGATGGGGTCCAGGCCGCACAACTGGTCATGGCAGAATGTGGTCCAACGCCATGTTTCTTGGCCATTGTGCCGCCCTTCTTGTGCTCGGACTCCCCAAACCCACTTCTGCAGACACAGGGAAGATCCTCGGAATGGACCTTGTCCTCTGAGTAGGAAGCTGCTCAAATGCCTTCATTTCCAATGGGGATTGAGGGCCACTTTTTTTGTCACCTACTTTCTAATTAGCAAATTGTGTGTTCTGAGCCCCCCACCACCACAGCAGCGCCCAGTTTACATGCCAGAAGTGAGCAAACTACGCAGGATCAACTCAACATGGCCTGAGAGCTGTGTGGGGCTCAGTCTCCTGTCCTCTCCCACCCCATTGATTGGCCAATGTCCCCAACTGATAGCAGAGTATTGATTCTCTTCAATTCCTCAGCAATTGAAGAAATGTCTTGTGTCCCCTCTGCAGGGGGTTATCGCCCTGCCCTGAGGAGCCCATACCGTCCTCCCCCTCTCTAGATCTCTGGTTGCATGTTATCAGTACACCCTCCTGGCCCCTTCCCTTTCTGCACTGCATCGCCCAGATGTGTGAGTCTGTAACGTTGCCCTCACCTATAATAGAGGCCATTTTGTCCCTCATTATGGCACGTCCAGCACCAGGCAGGGCGATCCTGCCCATAAGCTTGTAACTATCATCCTTATTTTGGAGACGTGAAAATTGAGGCACAAGGAGGTATTGGAGAAAGACACTTTTGGGGTTAAGAGCCCCCAGAGACCATGGAGCCCAAGCTCAGTCTGACAAATGATAGCTAGTCTTGGCTCTGAGGTCCTCAATGTGGGGAGGGGACACGGACCATCCCCCCGAGGCAGAACTCACTTACCCCTCTCTCCAGAAGCATGTCTCGGAAGTGGGTGGCTCGCTCTTCCAATGGAAGTAGGATCTGATTGGGAGGAAGGGGTGGAGGAGTGATCTGGGCTTCCTCTTCCCTTTCAGTCTTCTCCAACTCAATGCTCTGAGGACCTTCAAGTCTTTAAAGACACAGGAAATGCTCAGTTTAATTGTCCAGACTCAAGATGGAAATCACTAGTTTACAATGGGTAAAGGGAGTGCTCTTTTAGTACAGCCCTGCAAAATGTCTGACTTCTTTGAAGGCTAACGTATTTTACTTTTAAGTGAGCACAATTCTCTGGATAAGTCACATAATTCTTCATCAGCTCCACAGAGAGCTGGCCACAATCTCAAGGGCATCTCCATTCCCCAATCAGGATTTTTGCTGTGTGCCCACAATCTCCCATAACCCCTTCTGTCTTATTTCCCTCTGCTCCTCAAGGCTACCACCATCCTCCAATCACCCAGGGTCACAATTGTCTTGTCCTATGTTACTTTTCACTCATTCTCACAGTCAGTTGACAAATATTGTGGATTCTCTCTCAAATATGGCTCCCCACTCTCCCCACCTCTCTCCCCGTCCCCAGCGATTTTCCTCCTTTAGGAACTCACTTCTCATCTCAACCATATTTGCCAAGTTGATGGCAAGGAAGGGGGGATATCCCGGATTTTCCCTTTCCTGCTCTTGGTTTGAAATTGAACGTTCAGAAGTCAACACTAAGTTTTCTTTCCGGGACCCGAGTTTCTCTTAAATATACTTCCAGAAGAACAATGTTCCCCTTTCTCTTGAAAGGGAAGACCGAGGCACTTGTTTTCTGGACAGAAAGAACAAAGCCAAGGTCTCACAGGGACTCAGTCACTCCTCCTGGAGTCTGCCATGGTGCATGATTTAACCGATAAGAGAACGCAGTACGAAGGGATCTGTCATGCACGACATTAACTCTCCAGAGAGAATTTCAAGGGGGAAGTCTGGGAAAGTCCTTAATGGCCAAGAGTGACTTTTCCTCCCCGGAGATGGCCGCCCCTCAGCGGAGCCATAGCGAGTCCCAGAACTGCTGCATACAGAGCTCCCTGTCCCTAAGGTCCATAAATGAGCACGTGACCACTGCCATTGCTGTTGTCGATACAGAAGCTTTCATATTCCCAGAGGAGCCTGGGACAGGCTGGGAGCCCGTCTCTGAGGAGGCTCAGTGTGATGCCGTCCTGCTGAGAAGTCCCCGGGCTCTGTGCCTAAGGCTCCAGGGCAGCTGTCATCTCTTTGTCACTGTCCTCATACATTAGGCCATCAGCCATGAGCTTGCCCTCCTGCTTTATTTTTAATGCTCTGCTCTCTAAAAATAAAAATCCCTATTTTTAAAGAAACTATTAAAAATGAATTTGTGTTCCATTATTCAGTTATAATAACCACAAAGAGGGGAAGACAAAAAGCTATTTTTAATTTGTTATTAGATTAAATTGATTCATAAGAAGGGATTGAAGGTACTACCCTGTGAGAAGAGAGCCTTGGAGGCTTCTGGGAACTTGGGTTCTATTGAATTTTAGAGATTCTACAAGGACGGCACGGGGAGAAGAGGCATTCACACAGGAAGCAGCCAGATCCTTTCCTTGGCTCATGTTTTTACAGCACGTTGTTTTAGTCCGATAAGGATGATTCTCAGAAGGGTGGGGGCAAGGCCCGCAGCCCAGGCAGGGCTTTGCCAACATGGCGATGGAGCCCTGGGCCTTTGGAGGAATTCACAGAGAAGCTGAGGGTGAAATCCCTCCTGCAGAGTCGATGCATTCAAAAGTCAGCAGGACCGGGGGTCCGACCCGTAGCTCCCAAGCAACCAAAGCATCGGAGTCTTCTGCCCGTCCCCCTCATTTTCTAGTTGAGAGTGGGGGTTCCCAGAGGCTAAGGGGCTTGCTCTGGGTCAGAAGCTCCTATGTGTCAGGAGAAGGAATGGAGTCTATGAAGCCCACCATTGTGTGGTCACCCAGACTTTTCGTAAAGGTCTTTGATGGGTTGGGGGTCGGGTGGGGACGGGGGAAGGGATGAGGTATGAGTGAGGTGGGGATGGGGATGGAAAAGGGGATGTGATGGATATGGGGGTGGGAAAGCTGGCACTTATTAGTCATTGTTGGCCAGTTTTATTGTTGGAATCCACACGCCCGTTCCCTAAACAAATCTGCCTCATACTCAGCCTTCGTTGGACTCTGTGTCCTTTCTTTGTTGCTTTAAAAACTTTAGGGCCATTAATGAACACACATATGCAAATCTCTGTCTGTGTATGTGCATGTGTGTGGTACATATCGGCAGGATTATATTTGCATCATAAATTAAATATCTATTTTCTCTCTTCCCAGAAGGTCATATCTGAGTAGAAAACTTACATGTATGTCACACACAGACACACGGGAAAAAAGTCAATTATAAAACACACCCAACAGTGCATCAATGGATCCTGATAGTCTATGAGGTGCTTCCATTCTCTCAGTCCCCTCACCACTGCAAAGAAAGAAGGGAGCCAAAGGCTTCTTCAAATATCCTTTCATTCTCAGAGAAATGCAAACTAAGACAACCCTGAGGTACCACTACACACCTGTCAGATTGGCTAAAATGACAGGAAAAGATAATGATTAATGTTGGAGGGGATGTGGGAAGGCTGGGACACTGATGCATTGTTGGTGGAACTGTGAACAGATCCAACCATTCTGGAGAGCAATTTGGAGCTATGCTCAAAAAGTTATCAAACTGTGCATACCCTTTGACCCAGCAGTGTTTCTATTGGGCCTATATCCCAAAGAGATCTTAGAGGAGGGAAAGGGACCCACATGTGCAAGAATGTTTGTGGCAGCCCTTTGTGTAGTGGCTAGAAACTGGAAATTGAAGGGATGCCCATCAATTGGAGAATGGCTGAATAAATTATGGTATATGAATGTTATGGAATATTATTGCTCTGTAAGAAACGACCAGCAGGATGATTTCAGAGAGGCCTGGAGAGAATTACATGAACTGATGCTGAGTGAAATGAGCAGAACCAAGAGATCATTATTCACGGCAACAACAATACTATATGAGGATCAGTTCTAAGGGGCATGACTCTCTGCAACAATGAAATGCTTCAAACCAGTTCCAATTGTTCAGTGAAGAGAGCCATATACACCCAGAGAGAGGGATGTGAAATGTGGACCACAACATAACATTTTCATGTTCTCTATTGAGGTCTGCTTGCATTACATTTCCTTTATCGGATTTTTCTTTCTTGTAGATACGATTTCTCCTGCACAAAAAAAATGATGCAATAACTATACATATATTCAATTTCTTAAGTATTCTAACATAATTATCATGTAGTGGATATCCTGCCATCTAGGGGAGGGATGGGGAATAGAGGGGAAAAATTTGTAACAGAAAGCTTTGTAAGGGTTAATGTTTAGGAATTACCCATACATATGTTTTGCAAATAAAAAGTATTAATAAAAATAATAAAAAAGTAAAAAAAAAAAAAGAAACAACCCCTGCAGGACAATTTCAGAGAGGCCTGGAGAGACTTGCATGAACTGATGCTGAGTGAAATGAGCAGAACCAGGAGATCGTTGTACACGGCAACAACAGTACTATATGACGATCAGTTCTAAGGGACATGGCTCTCTTCAACAATGAAATGTTTCAAACCAGTTCCAATTGTTCAGTGAAGAAAGCCATATACACCCAGAGAGAGGGATGGGAAATGTGGACCACAACATAACATTCTTATGCTCTCGATTGAGGTTTGCTTGCATTGTTTCCTTTATCTGATATTTCTTTCTTGTAGATACGATTTTTCTTGCACAACCATGATAAGTGTGGAAATATGTATACATACATATATTTGATTTGTCAAGTATTCTAACATAATTATCATGTAGTGGATATCCTGCCATCTGGGGGAGGGGTGGGGAATAGGGGGGAAAAATTGGTAACAGAAAGCTATGTAAGGGTTAATGTTGAAGAATTACCCACACATATGTTACGCAAAAATAAATAAATAAATAAAATATTTGAATTACCAAAAAAAAAATCCTTTCATTCAAAAAACAAGAAAATGAAGGCTCAAAAAAAAAAAAAAATGAAGGCCCAGAGAGGGGAAAGCAGTCTGCCGTTGGTCATTGTGGGAGTCAATGGGACTCAGGCCTCCTGGGATCTGATAAATCACCCAGGGTCCTGCCTGGGTGACAGCCAGCTCTCTCGCTCACCTGCATTGTCACATGGACCCATGTCGGCGATTCCGAACCGTGCCAGATGGAAGGAAGCAGCTGCTGGATCAGACCAGGAGACCGTCCTGTTCTGCCCTCAGCCCTTTCGGGAGGCTGGCCCCCATGCTCGGCCTCTCACAAGAAATCTTGAAAAGAAACACTGCAGGTACATCCTACTGACATACTGACATTGTGTTCCAACGGGTAGAATGAAGACTTCTATTTTTAACTAATGAAAATTTATTACAAAAAAGTGTGGAAACAAAGCCACCCATTGTTGCAGTGTGGGAAGGAGAGACTAAGAGGAACATTTTAAAAGTTCGCCAATGATTCCCTTTTATAGCTTATTCAACAAAACACTCCTTCCCAAGGATTGGGCAGCATCCAAATTGCTAATATTAGTTCAATTAGGACAGGGAGAAGGAAAAGGCCTGGAGCAAAGCAAGGGCTGGAGAGGCTCTCAGCTGCAAAGCCCTGGGTCCTGGGGAAAGACTCCTTCTGCTTATGGCTCCCACATGGATCAGGAAGCCACCTGCAAGCACCCTCTGCCCTGTGGCCTGTTCTCCCATTGAGATGGCCAGGGATGGGGGGGACTAATCTCTGCCAGGAAAGGCATGGAAGAGCATTTTCTTTTCTTTCTCTTCTTTTCCTTCCTCCCTTTCCTTCTTCTCTTCTTTCTCCTCCTCCTTGAATTCTTCTTCTTCTTCCTCTTCCTCCTCTTCCTCTTCTTTTTCTTCTTCCTCTTCCTCTTCTTCCTCTCTGTGTCTCTTTTTTCTCTGTGTGTATGTCTCTATCTGTGTGAGTGTCTCTTTCTGCGTGTCTCTGTGTCTCTCCCCTGTTACACGATAACAATCTCAGGCCTTGGCTTCCCTGCTTAGGCAGTGTGTGTCCACTCCTGGGTTACTTCTGTGCCTACAACTCTGCCCCTGGGAATCTCCCTGATCTCTGAGGAGTGAGAGAAAAGGCTTGGGCTCCCTTGGACCCCACAACACACTTGTTTTTCACTTCTTTAATTGATTTAGTGGCTCCAACTTTGGGTTATATGCCTTCTCCTGTAAGGGATTTCCAAAAAAGGCCAACCAAGGGGAGGTGTTTTGGTCAAGCTTTTATGTGGCAAGGCCTGGGCTGCAGACTCCAGATAAAAGAACACTCTTACACAGGAGCCTGCAGGTCATGGGTCTGTGGGTATATGGGATGCGTGTGTGTGTGTGTGTGTGTGTGTGTGTGTGTGTGTGTGTGTGTGTGTGT